>CM060950.1:181349928-181489928 GCA_030765055.1 Mantis religiosa
TACTACTACTACTACTACTACTACTACTACTACTACTACTACTACTACTACTACTACTACTACTGCTGCTGCTGCTGTTGCTGCTACTGCTACTCCTCTACTACTGTTACTACTGCTACTACTACTACTACTACTACTACTACTACTACTACTACTACTACTGCTGCTGCTGTTGCTACTACTACTACTCCTCTACTACTACTACTACTACTACTACTACTACTACTACTACTACTACTACTACTACTACTACTACTACTACTACTACTACTACTACTACTACTACTACTACTACTACTACTACTACTACTACTACTACTACTACTACTACTACTACTACTACTACTACTACTACTACTACTACTACTACTACTACTACTACTACTACTGCTGCTGCTGTTGCTGCTACTGCTACTCCTCTACTACTACTACTACTACTACTACTACTACTACTACTACTACTACTACTACTACTACTACTACTACTACTACTACTGCTGCTGCTGTTGCTGCTACTGCTACTACTGCTACTCCTCTACTACTACTACTACTACTACTACTACTACTACTACTACTGCTGCTGCTGTTGCTGCTACTGCTACTCCTCTACTACTACTACTACTACTACTACTACTACTACTACTGCTGCTGCTGTTGCTGCTACTGTTACTACTGCTACTCCTCTACTACTACTACTACTACTACTACTACTACTACTACTACTACTACTACTACTACTACTACTGCTGCTGCTGTTGCTGCTACTGCTACTACTGCTACTCCTCTACTACTACTACTACTACTACTACTACTGCTGCTGCTGTTGCTGTTGCTGCTACTGTTACTACTGCTACTCCTCTACTACTACTACTACTACTACTACTACTACTACTACTACTACTACTACTACTACTACTGCTGCTGCTGTTGCTGTTGCTGTTGCTGCTACTGTTACTACTGCTACTCCTCTACTACTACTACTACTACTACTACTACTACTACTACTACTACTACTACTACTACTACTACTACTACTACTACTACTACTACTACTACTACTACTGCTGCTGCTGTTGCTGTTGCTGCTACTGTTACTACTGCTACTCCTCTACTACTACTACTACTACTACTACTACTACTACTACTACTACTACTACTACTACTACTACTACTGCTGCTGCTGTTGCTGTTGCTGCTACTGCTACTACTGCTACTCCTCTACTACTACTACTACTACTACTACTACTACTGCTGCTGCTGTTGCTGTTGCTGCTACTGCTACTACTGCTACTCCTCTACTACTGTTACTACTGCTACTCCTTCTACTACTACTACTACTACTACTACTACTACTGCTGCTGCTGTTGCTGCTACTGCTACTACTGCTACTCCTCTACTACTGTTACTACTGCTACTCCTTCTACTACTACTGCTACTACTACTCCTGCTACTACTACTACTACTACTACTACTCCTGCTGCTGCTACTGCTACTACCTATACTACTACTACTACTACTACTACTACTACTACTACTACTACTACTGCTACTACTACTACTACTTCTACTACTACTACTACTACTACTACTACTACTACTACTACTGCTGCTGTTGCTGCTACTGCTACTCCTCTACTACTGTTACTACTGCTACTCCTCTACTACTACTACTACTACTACTACTACTACTACTACTACTACTACTACTACTACTACTACTACTACTACTGCTGCTGCTGTTGCTGCTACTGCTACTACTGCTACTCCTCTACTACTGTTACTACTGCTACTACTACTACTACTACTGCTGCTGCTGTTGCTGCTACTGTTACTACTGCTACTCCTCTACTACTACTACTACTACTACTACTACTACTACTACTACTACTACTACTACTACTACTACTACTACTGCTGCTGTTGCTGCTACTGCTACTACTGCTACTCCTCTACTACTACTACTACTACTACTACTACTACTACTACTGCTGCTGCTGTTGCTGCTACTGCTACTACTGCTACTCCTCTACTACTACTACTACTACTACTACTACTACTACTACTGCTGCTGCTGTTGCTGCTACTGCTACTACTGCTACTCCTCTACTACTACTACTACTACTACTACTACTACTACTACTGCTGCTGCTGTTGCTGCTACTGTTACTACTGCTACTCCTCTACTACTACTACTACTACTACTACTACTACTACTACTACTACTACTACTACTACTGCTGCTGCTGTTGCTGCTACTGTTACTACTGCTACTCCTCTACTACTACTACTACTACTACTACTACTACTACTACTACTACTACTACTACTACTACTACTACTACTACTGCTGCTGCTGTTGCTGCTACTGCTACTACTGCTACTCCTCTACTACTACTACTACTACTACTACTACTACTACTACTGCTGCTGCTGTTGCTGCTACTGCTACTACTGCTACTCCTCTACTACTACTACTACTACTACTACTACTACTACTGCTGCTGCTGTTGCTGCTACTGCTACTACTGCTACTCCTCTACTACTACTACTACTACTACTACTACTACTACTACTGCTGCTGCTGTTGCTGCTACTGTTACTACTGCTACTCCTCTACTACTACTACTACTACTACTACTACTACTACTACTACTACTACTACTACTACTACTACTACTGCTGCTGCTGTTGCTGCTACTGCTACTACTGCTACTCCTCTACTACTACTACTACTACTACTACTACTACTACTACTACTGCTGCTGCTGTTGCTGTTGCTGCTACTGCTACTACTGCTACTCCTCTACTACTGTTACTACTGCTACTCCTTCTACTACTACTACTACTACTACTACTACTACTACTGCTGCTGCTGTTGCTGCTACTGCTACTACTGCTACTCCTCTACTACTGTTACTACTGCTACTCCTTCTACTACTACTGCTACTACTACTCCTGCTACTACTACTACACCTTCTACTACTACTACTACTACTACTACTACTACTCCTGCTGCTGCTACTGCTACTACCTATACTACTACTACTACTACTACTACTACTACTACTACTACTACTGCTACTGCTACTACTACTACTACTGCTGCTGCTGCTACCTATACTACTACTACTACTACTACTACTGCTGCTGCTGCTGCTGCTGCTAGTGCTACTACTCCTGCTACCACTACTACTGCCACTAGTACTACTACTACTGCTACTGCTACTACTACTACTACTGCTAATACTACTTCTCCTCCCAGGGGGCTTATGTCTTATAAGCACGGGCTTGGCACACCCGACGTCCCCGAGTTGGTTCTCCCTCTTCCTTCCTTCTCTTTCCGAGCGAGATCCTCTTTCCTTTCCTTTTCTTTCCTTCCCCTTCACCTTCTCTTCTTTCTTCCGGCTGTCTGGCTGGATACTTTGATGACGACTGGCAAGGATACTTTCACCCTACATTCAACCATCGACAGTTTTTCTTCAAGTATTACGTTACGAGACAAGGGATTCGGAACCCCAGAACCTGTCGGTGTTGGGAGTGGGCAGGCAGGCTCCACCCGACCGTCAGCCAGCGACTGCCTGAATACCTCCCTGTGTCCCCAGGCTGAGGTATTCGTCCCTGTTACTGGGGATGCAGACCAAACACTTTCGGCCCATATAAGTCACCCTAGCGGGCCTTGTGGTTGTAGCAAAAATTTTTATTTCGTAGTTAATTTCTCGCCATCTTAATCAGCCACACGTTCGGGCGCCATATGAAGCAAGATTTATATGTTGGAGATGGGATGCACGTTGACTGTTTCGAAGACCCAGGTCAGGAAGCCAGATATAACAGGGTTACTTCTTTGTATTTTGAGTTGTTTCTTGATGATTGTGTTTGATTTAATACGAGTCATGAGATCTCTCGTTTTCAGGTGTGGTTTTGAGTGAAATAAATAAAATTTTGGATAAGTACAATTTCGTAATATATAATTTAATTGTATATGCTTGATTACATTTTACTCGGAATTTCTTTCCTGGTCAATCATTGCAGGTTAACTCCAGCATATCGATAAATCCTTACTTCTTTAATAGTTCCCGTTAATTACATAAAGTTGCTTACTTCTGCATGTCCACTCATCACTATCAAGATTACAGAATATCTCTTTCTGAAGATTATTCATTTTCCTTTACAAAACTTTTATATTCACCGCGACATTTTTTTATCCTCATGAAACAAGATTACAGAACATATATCTAAGAAGATTATTGATTTTCTTCCCCTAGCAACTGTTCATAATTTTTTTATATTGTCATTACATGACCCACTAATAGTCAGATCGGAAAACAAAACTCATTAGCAGTTTAAACAAAAACTACCGTTACATGGTAACTCTTCTGAGACAGATTTTACGGCGCCTCTTCATGGTACACCGCAAAGCGAGCGCCCACCCGCTGCAACGGACATCTCAGAGACCGCCTCTTCTACACCACGTTTAAGCCTTAAGAGAGGACGGCCGGAACCCTCCCCGGAGAAAGAGGCTACGCTGCCTCAGCTCGCGCCAGCTCTTTCAACGGTGGCAATGGGCCTCATGGACCTTATCAAAGTCCATGCGAACACCAAATTAGAAATTAAGACCAAGGTTAAGGTTGCGAAGGCCATCTCCAGGACGTTGTCCAGGTGGCTGCAGCAGGAATTGCCAGCACCGCTAACATTGCGTCTGAAGGTTGCTCCTACCCCTTCAGCGTAAAACTGCTAGTGAACTGATTTCTAGGATCGTTCATGATGAGTGCATCTGTTTTATGTGGTGCCAACTTTAGTTCATTATAGGTCATCCATCAGTCAATGCGTCTTAGCGATTCGTTGACCCTAAATATCAAATTTGGTTTATCTTCGGCCGTTACCACTAAAGCGTGGTCATCTGCAAAATCTATTTTCGTGGCACCTCCTGTCAAATTTAACCGAATAACATCGTCATAGAGAACGTTGAAAAGAGTTGGTTCAAGATTTGATTGATGCCTGAGGTACACCTGCGATTATGTATAGCTCGTCCTTGTCAATTTTTATTTTCCTCCCTTGGCAGTAGGATGTTAACACGTTTATGAGATACGTGGAAATGTTCCGTTTCCTCAGCTCATCTAATATTATTCTCCAGGTGGCGGGATTGAAAGCATTTTTCACATCCAAGGTAATAAAGGTAGCCAAATTTCCACACCATTTCAGCTTAATTCGAAGGAGGGTTTGAATGGCTTGTGTGGTGGATTTCCCTTAACGGAATCCATACTGTGACTTTGTGGGTTCGTAGAATTAAAAATCCAATTTGCCGAAATTTTAAATGTTCTTTATTTCCGTACCAAAACACTGTTCAATTCTGACGTAACATTACCTCACATATACACAGTTTACCGAAGTCGATGACAATAACAAACAACTCTCGTTACAACAACAGCACTCTCAGCTGCTTGCCTCACTCTTGTTACACAACTACTACTACTTCAACCCGTCACTAACTCATTCGCAATTCGATAGTTTCCTAGAACAATAAAGAAGCCGAAATAATCCAGATCTTACCAGAAAGTTGAATTTATCACACTTTGTTGGTTTCGGTAAGTCTTTTATCTCAGATATCTTTGTTGCCGGCTATTTGTTTACACTAGCCTTGCTATTGTTAACTGCTTATGCAAGCCCTTTATTACCATGAAACAATAGGCGCCGTCTGTTTTCTATTTGTGCGGAAACTTTTATGCCTGTTACCGCGACACTGCTCCCTCCTCAAGGCTGGTCGTCCCGAACAGCACCATCATAGCGGGCCAAACGACCCAAGTGTATCACCAGCTTCTTCCCTCGGGGCACCTTCTGGATGAGGTAGACCACGTCGTTAATCCTCTTCACCACCCGGTACGGTCCTTGCCAAGGTTGCTGGAGCTTCGGGCAGGGTCCCTTGGTCCGAGTAGGGCGATACAACCAGACTAGCTCACCCTGCTGGAACCCTTGGCTGTTGGCTTGCCTGTCGTATCGGGTCTTCATACGGTCGCTCGCCTTCTGGATGTTCTGACGAGACATCTCATGCATGTCGTGGAGAGGGTCCACCAGGTTATCCACATAATCGGTTGCTGGCTGTTTTGGGTCCGGGAGGCTTCCAAAAGCCACATCACAGGGGAGGCGTAACTCTCGGCCGAACATTAAGCTGGCTGGGGTCATTCCGGTGGTGTCGTGTGTTGACGAGCGATAGGCCAGCAAGAACAGTGCACCTTGATATCCCAGTCTCACTGATGGTTGGCCATGACATTCCTCCGGTGCTCCTCTGAGGTCTTTATATATCTCTCGACCATGCCATCCGACTGGGGATGAAGAGTTGTCGTGCGTGTCTTGTTCACCCCAAGTCTTTCTAGTGCTTCCTTCATCAGGTTGGATTCAAAATTTGTGCCCTGGTCGCTGTGGAGCTCTAACGGCACCCCAAATCGGCAGAACACTTGCTCCACAAGGCAGTCTGTGATTGCCTTCGCCTTCTGGTTCGGAGTGGCATACACCTCCGGCCACTTGGTGAAGTAGTCCACGACCACGATCAGGCACTTGTTGCCTCGGTTAGACACTGGGAATGCTCCAGCTATGTCGATGGGATCCTTTCAAGCAACGCAAGCTTGAATTGAAAGAATAGAAGATGATTTAAAGGAGGATATTTGTGCTAAAGAGCTACAACACCTATTATAACTTAATTACCCTGAGGAGCTGTACCAAACAGGCGAAAAATCTGATGAAATTCCTGCAAAAGAAGGTCAGGTTATAATTATTATTATGAATACAAAAGAGGATGGAAATGATCCAGTGATTAATAAAGTAATACAATCGAACTTGCATTTGCAAATGCTCCTTATGGAAAATAAACCAGAGACAGGGAAAATGGTATACAGCGTGACTAGAAATGGCATTATCGAACATGATGCTGTCCTAACGAATATTTCGGAACACTACTGCTACTTGGTTGTAACTTGAGATGGTGGAAAAACACTAATGTCCGATTTCACCAACAGATGTTAATGAAATGAAATGAAATGTGTAGTGTTTAACGCCCGCTTTAACTACATACGGCACCGCAGGCGTTGACACTGATGATGCATGAGATGAAGATGGAGCACCGGTGGAATGAGATGGCGGGGGAAACCGGAGGTCCCGGAGAAAACCCGCCCCAACGCCGTGTTGTCCACCACAAATCTCACTTTGCGGGCACCTGCGATCGAACCCGGGCCGCCTTGGTGAGAGCCAAGCGGTCTAACCACTGAGCCACGGCGTGGCCCCACGCAGATGTTAAGACTTAACATGAGTGTAGTAATAGTTATAGCAAAAATGGCATTTCAGCAACAAGTGTTAGCTTAACACTGGTGTTATATCTCTTGTTAAACTAACAAACCAAATTTCTGTTAAGTCCTTTACAATTGTAAATAGTCAAGATGGCGGGCGTGAGCGCAGCTGTTGATGTCGATTTGCTACTTTTAAGAGCGTCTAAATGGCATTCCTAATGTAGTACGGCCTTTGATGAGATATTATTTTGAGGAGCTATCAGAAGAAAATGTTTTACAAAGGTAAAGACTGACAAGTTGCTATGAAAACCTTGTCAAAGCTTCCAGTATTTTAGGTTGTAATATAGAAGATGAATTAGATCTAAATGATAAAATAATAGCAAGTTGGCAGGATACCTGGGACGTAAGTTTAACTGGTAGGAGGACTTATTCTATCTTTCTAGATATTCATGAAAGATTGCAACAAAAATATATACAGCCGTCCCAGGGCTTAATACACTACGTAACCGGACATGGTCCCTATTCAGAATACTTATTTAGATTTGGCCAAATTCAAACTGACAGATGTGCATGCTGTGAAACTGGTACCCCAGAGCACTCACTATGGGAATGCCGAAATACTGCTGCTCTTAGGTATAATTTTCAAAGACACTTACAGAATAAAAGATTATATGATATAATAAGAAAAAAGAAATTATACTTACAACTGAATACTTTAACAGACAGGTACTCAAAATTTAAATACAAGGAATTTTATGGGGTGGGTAACAGGTGACTTTCTCATTCCTTAGCATACGTTTTAATACGCTTTAATATCTTTTCAAATATTTTTATTAAATACTTTTTAAATTAATTTTACTTTTTGTTGCATGTCTTTTTTGCATGAAATTTTAACACCAATTTTAACAAATGTTATTATTAATCTTTGTAGGTATTTGAATGTTATATAAATTGTTATGTTAGTTATTTATTATTATAAAAGTATGAATTGTAGTTAAAATTAATATGTTCAATTATATTGTACCTATAATCGTAAATTTACGTAACACTGAGTTAGAACATGCATCGAAAGGAATATGCCGATCTCGCCTTTGTTTCAAGTCTTAATAATTTTGTTATTTTATAATTCACTGAATTATGTGGATAGTACACTGTCCACCTCCGGTTTTGAAACGTTCAAGCCACTCTTCACCTTTTCCCCACGTGATATCTTTCTCTTTTACATTCACCGCATCCGTCCTCTGATTTTCCACGATATCCTTATACTTCGTCACCAATTCAATAAACAATTCTTTCTGCGTCGATGAAAAATTTGTCTCACGGCTTTTGTTTACGATTTGGTTTACCCGCCATTTTTTCTGCTGTGTGCAGACGAAAATGAAAACAAAAGCGCATCGCAGGACGTTCAGAAAATAATACAACTCATCCATAGCCTCCTGTAGCTGTAATATTTGCAAGTCTCTTGGCGTTAACACGTGTTTGTTAACATTTTCAGAAAACAGGCTGGTGATATGCAAGAAATTTAACATTAGTTTTAGCGCTGTGACAATTGTTACGTTACATTTGTTAACGTTGATTTTAACATCTATTGGTGAAATCGGGCATAAATGATAGAAATGAAATACTTGAAAAGAAATCTAGAAAGAGTATTCAAGATGTGTAGAGAAAAAGAAAGGAAAAGAAAGGAACGTACCGTGACAGACAACATTGATGGTAAGGTAGTACGTAAGATACTTGAAATTATAGACAGGAAGGAAAAGGTTAAAGTATCGATATATGACCGGAAGGACCTAACTAATAGGACGATGAAATCGGAAGATAGTGAGATAGAAATTGGGAGGACAAAGAGATCAATAAATGAAGAGGTAATAATCATAAATACAATGGAGGAAACATCGTATGTCGACTTATTTAAGAGTATAAAAAAGGACGTCAGAGCAGATGGAGTCATTGTGCCAGTGGCGGCTCGTGGCCGAAATGTTTTGGGGGGCTCGGAAACGGTTTTGCTTACGAAGTATTGACAACACTAAATTATTACACTTGTAAATTTTAAAAACCATTTTTTTTTTTCAAATTTTACCTCTACAAGCCAGTGAAATAGTGGTTCTCAAGTTGTGATATATACCTCAGAAATAAGTACAAGAAGCCCAACATAATCTTTGCCCAAAGCTGCATATTAATATGCATGCAACACATAAAAGGATGTTATTAGAACATCATTGAAGCTCACGCAAATCCATATAATGTGCCACCATACCAATGTAATTTTTTCACAGATCCACGCGCATATCACTAATTCTCGTATTTGGCAGTTGTTCAGATTATCATGAACTGCACTTTTGGCCAATTCATATGTTCTTTAATTTAATGAAATTTCCCGTCACTCTTTTATCAAAATCCTGCATGTTACTGATAGGGGCCTTATTTATTCACAGCAATGCTAAAGCATTCAGTCTGTGGTTTGTCACTGAATTTTTAAGGGCGTTTTTATTTTTTTCAGAGTGGAAAAGTAACGAGCACTGATGATCACTGTGTACATTCCACTATACGGGAAAATGGATACTATTTTACTCGACAATGCCATTGTACGTAGAGGACAACATTTGTTAACTCTCTTAAAGAAGCCAACGTGAAATTACATTATGTAAGTGGCTATCACACACAGAAAGGGCAATGAGAGATTTAAATACATATTTGAGGGTAATATGTCACATAAAACACTCAAAATGGCCTGTATACCTAACCTACATTGAGTGAGTGATGAATAACTTCGTCAATTCAAAACATGGATATACGCCCATTCAGCTAATATCCAGGCAGTCACCCGAAAATATTTTGACAAATATTCCGAAATCCCTTCCTATTATTGAGGAAACTGAGGTTCAAAGAATGCACAGTGCATTCAAGCGTATAAGGGACAGAATCTACAAAAGAAAGCAGAAGGAAACCAGATGTGTACGTACCTAGAAACTCCAACTCGGAGACAGAGTCTTGGTCTTAAGTTATTACAAGTCCTCATTAGTAAAGAAACAATAGAAAACGTTAAATTGACTATGGAAAGGTCCCGTAGAGATGGTTATGTGGAGGATAGAACCTATAAATTGCAGGACAAAGAACAGGAAAAATGTTAGACAAATATAATATTGCATCTTTACGCCCATTCAAGGAAACACCAAAATTAAGTCATGTGTAAAGCATAAATTTTAGTGCTTCGTACGCATAGCCAAAGAAGACGGACACGTTCGTGTAAAATGACCAGTTAAATATACCTTACGAGAAGTAAACAAAAGACGTGTATAATAAGTAAAATCAGTAATTGGGCATTATATATAAACCGTTTCAGTTTACCTAATTCCCCATAAGAAAATGATTATGAACAAAGTGGGTGGAATTCTAGGAATACTAATGAAGCTAGTAGTGTAACTGAAGGGATAATCAATATAGGAATAAATAAAATAATAGGAATAACATGTAAATGTAGATACCTGAATGCTAGTGTGAAATGATAAATACAATCGGCAGTCCTCTTCTTCTCTCTTGGTCACAGCAGACCAGAAGTGATGAGAGAAGATATCTGTCGGTTCATATGTACGTGAAGAACGAATTAAGTTTTATCGAGTAATAAGCATTTCACATACAGTAACTTTAAACAGTGATATTGGTAACCCTTGGTCGGCAACTTCAAGTTTGATATTCTGATAAAAAGAAGCAGTCATTAAACCAGTTTGAAACGGGCTTTCCAGTGTCATTAAAACTATCCTTCTCATATATTCTCACGCATGCCCTGAGATAAACCTCATTGCTTTACCCTGAGCTAAACACTATTTGCTTCAAACTGTAGCGTCAAGGTGGAACTGTGCGCCAGCCCATTATTATCGCATCAAACTGTCGCCCCAACGTAGAACTCTGTGCTCGCCAATATTTTGTATCAATGTGATATTAAGAGAATTGAAAATCCAGAACACTGCAGTTTCCTGCGGGTAGTCAGTTGAGTGAAATGATTAGAATTTCTCTAGAAAATACTACAATATTTGTATGACAAATTTGAATTAAGAATGTGGCTAAACGATATTCATACATAATAGGGTAATGAGATTTCTGGTAATAGTTTTAAGTAATATTGCATTTGTGTACTATATGTAATGTACGTATAAGTTAATATGTAATTATCTCCACTCGTTTGTGATTAATAAAGCATACCATATTATACATACACGCATACACCCACCCGCTCACACAATGATGGGATATTCCGAGAATTTCGACAATGACTTTTAATAAACAGCCCTGTTCTAAATTATCATAAGGGCATATGAAACCGTCCCTGTTAGGCGTAAAATCATCATAATAACACAAAGTAGTATTGAATGCATAATTACGAGCGGAAAACATCACATTATGAATATGCTAAATTATAACGAATATAGGGGACAACGATCTAATATACAGGTGCGAAAATTAAACAGGCAATAAAAATACAAACATTTCCACAATTATTGCAAGCACGTGAATCCAGCGAGCAAATAGAGACGGGAAAATGGACACGTACAGTAATGTTCCTTGCTTTGAGCCAACAAAAGGGCATTGTTTAAAAATCGCGCAAGGCTTGACTCTGGCGACATTTTGTGGCCTGGCTATGCCTTTCTGAGCACCAGGAAACGTGATATAAAGACAAGGCAGTGGGATTTGAGCGAGGCGTTTACACGCGTGATGCCGCATAAATTAGGGTTAGCCTGGGAATTAGAAAGCAAAGCGGCATGCGAAACTCATAAGCCAAAAGTTGCGATGACATATAGAGGTAGGGATAAAACGTTATTAAAGGTTCTTCAAACTCTCGGTCTTGGCGAGTTGAAGGCGTAACACGTATTAAGAACTTATCAGTCTTGCGAACGGAAATGACCGCAACTATTAGCACTCCGTTCTTTTGATACTTCGCCGGAATAACACTTTTATGCCAAGTAACGCTCTTGCGATATCCAGAAACTATAACGTGAACACGGCTCCATACATCGCTGGGCGCATATTAGACATTTACAAGCTCAGTCGCGACTATGATTCAACCTAACCCACATGTCACGTGTCCAGCAACGGACGAAGCCTAAGTCTCGCGCCTAATTTGCGAGGTGCACTAACACAAACGTGACGAGTGGAGTGGGCAACTTGTGTAAATAAACTTGCCACTCAAAGGTCGTGGTGTCTTCTGTGTGATAACAGTCCTACACTCTCAGGACGCACCCACTCCCTGAAACCCAAAAGAGAGAATCCATGCAGAGAGGAACACCGGCCTGTTGTAAAACTTCCATCCGTAGCCCTCAGCCGTCTCATATCCCACCATATGAGGTGTTGAGCACCGGGAGGGCTCAACGAGGTAATTCATGGGCAAATACAGCATCAGTCTTCATTGTTTTCGGCAATCATAGCTGCCAACCTTACTTCTTCTTATAGGATCAGTGAGCATATCTACATATTAGCTTCTTTATTCTGTATCCGTCGGTTTCGGCAGTACGAGCTGGGGAACCTTACTTCTGTAATATAAGATGGCTGGTGAAAGGATATTACTAGCAATTTTATTCCGCCTCCCTCGTTCTCAGGGGTCACACCAGCGGTTTCAATCGTTCAAATCATAGCTTCTTCTTCCTACCTTGATTGTCGATGAAACTAAGTTTCTGATTTCTGAAAGCTTATTGGGGAATTTTCTTAACCATTCAGTACTCCACAACTTCCTGTTTAAGCTGCTGAGGTGTGTTTTAAGATCGGTGTGAGGGACTGCATTTTCCGTGTGACTGCTAAGTGCCGTAGCTTCCTTGGCTGCTTTGTCGGCTCGTTCTATCCAATAAAGCCAATGTGGGATGGTATCCATAAAAAGATAACTTGTTTGTTGCCATGAATTATATTACAAAGCTGCTTGATTTCTTCGATTATTGGAACTTTGTTTGCATGGCTTAAATGAAATGAAATGTGTAGTGTTTAACTCCCGCGTTTACTACATACGGCACCGCAGGCGATGACATTGATGATACATGAGATGAAGATGGAGAACCGGTGGAATGAGATGGCGGGGGAAACCGGAGATCCCGGAGATAACCCGCCCCCGCGCCGTGTTGTTCACCACGAATCTCACTTTGCGGTTGCCTGGGATCGAACCCGGGCAGCCTTGGTGAGATTGCATGGCTTAAGATACGTTCAATTACACTTCGTGCATGTGTACAAATTAGAAATTTTAATTCACTAGAATTGTTAATTATTTCTAAGGGTTCATAATTACAAAAGCTTCACAAAAGAAGACCGACCTTATATCATATAGTTTATATATGATTACACTGTCACTGACTACAATTGCACATCCGTTACCACTTGACGAACGGGAAAAGCTTGTGTAAAGCTTGCTGAAGTTTTTGAATTTATCTACTGTATCATTGAAGAGAGCTTTTTATAAATACACAGATAAGTTTCCCTTTTTTGAGTTGCCATTAAAGTTGTATGAATTTTTGGACTACCTATTTTCCATGGTGGTTTGTTTGAAGTTTTATATGGAATTGTATTTTGGGAAACATATATTGATTTCTTTCAAATAAGTATTTAAACGATGGTAGAAAGGTTTGAGAAATGTTTTTCTTGGGATATAATTAGCAGAAAGTGGTTTGGAGAATATATTTTATACACAGGATTTTCTGGGGTGTGTGATATTTTTGCTGCATAATTATATGTAAGTTGTCATCTTCTAACATTTAATGGTTCTAGGTTGCTTTCCGTAAGAATGCTAAAAACTGGACTGGTTCTGTAAGCGCCAATGGCAATCCGTAAGCCTGCTATATAAACAGGATTTATGGAGTTAAGGAGTTAAGTTGGTTCTTGCCTGAATCGTAAACTATGGCTCCGTAGTTAAACTTCGATCGAATGAAAGCATTATGGGTGGCTATAACAGATTTATCAGCGCCCCCCCCCCAGTTATTACTGGTTAGAGCCTTTATTGTATTGACTTTGCGCATGCATGCTGTTCTTAATTCGTTGATATGTGGTTTCCAAGTCAGTCGATCATCAAATGTCATTCCCAATATTTTAATTGTAGAGGATGTTTCTATCGGTTTGGATCCTATGAATAGTGATATTGTATCATTCGTTTTACTTGACTTGCTGAATAAAACATATTTAGATTTAGATGGAGAAGCTTTAAAGCCGGACTTGTAAGTCCATGACTGGATGTTTGTAAGTTGAGTTTTGCAATATTTGTTGTGTTGTGCTTCTTACGTTAGGTTGCATAATATTGTGATATCATCGGCGAATATGTGGATTTTTGCGGGCCTAAGAAATATTTCACTCACTTCATTTATGACAACAAGAAAGGCTGATCCTAGAGATATTCCATTCTATAATTCATATAAGTCTGAGAGCTAATTATTAAATTTTGCCTGAATAGATCTATTAGAGAGAAAATTAGCAATGAATCGTAGTACGTACGCATTAACTCCAATGTTGTATAACAGTTTCAAGACTCTTTCCTTGCATACAACATCATAAGCATTTTGTAAATCAAGGCTTATTGCGACCAGGTCATTTATAAATGCATTACAAACTCCACTTTCTATGTTAATTAGGTGATCAGTGGTTAATCTCGGCAGGCGAAATCCACATTTATTTGGTGTAATGTAACGTTTGAAGTCTAAGTGTCATAATATCCGTTTATTTATTACTTTTTCCATTATTTACACAATGTGCGTGTAAGAGAGATGGGTCGATAACTCTTTGGATTCGTGTTATCTTTGTTTGGCATTAAATCGGGATTACAATGGCAGCGTTCCACATTTTCGGAAGTTCACCAGATACCAAAATTTCGTTAAACAGCTTCGTAATATACGTAAGGGCAATGGTTGGGAGTTTCTGCAGAAGAAAGTTGTATATGCCATCAGGACGAGGGCTAGAGTTCTAAGTATTTGAAAGAGCCTCGAGAACTTCTGAAGTTTCTGTTGCGCAGTTTAATGGTGAAATAGATTCTACATTGGATTTTAAGATGTGTTCAGTGCTTATATTTGTAGTACTTTTGTGTTTGATAAACTCAGGAAGCTAATTAACATCATTAGAATTTTCTGAAGAAATGAATGGTAAGGCGTTAGCGATGTTTTTGGAATTGTGACGATGTTATTTATGAAGTGTAGCAAAGAAGACATTACATTCAGTTTTCCTTGCCCATTGACTAGTCGGATTTTATGCCAAATTTCCGACATTGAAGTTCCGTGCGATAGCATTGAAATGAACTTCATCTAAGACGCAGATCGACTGACCTCAAACGTTCTGCGTATTTTTGCTCTACATTTCTTATATTATTGCTTATTTTAATCAGTACGGTGTGGTTTCCAATGTAGCAATGCTTGTTTATAGGCCTTGTGTGCTAAATGACATTCTTCATTCCACCAAAGAACTTGCTTCTTTCTTGGTTTGCCTGTAGCTTTAGAAATAGATTATAGGGCTGCATCAACTATAAGTGTAGTAAAATTAGACATTTTATCATTAATAGATTTTAGGTGCAATCATCTAAGTTCAAATCATTTATATTGTTGATATGATGTTTTGATATCGTTCAATGCTGGCGAGATCAAATTTCCATTTTGTTGTGCTTGATATCTCAGGTATATTGATATGATTACCAGGGGCGGTCGGTAGGGCATTGTATTGGCGGTGCCATAATAAATAAATAATGAATTAATTAAATATTTAAATAAATAAGCAATAAATAAATAATAAATGAATGAATAAATAAATAATAAATGAATAAATAAATACAAAATAAATAAGGGTTGTTAAAATATAAATATGTATACCAATTTCGAGCGATTTAGGTAATCTTATCAATAATCCAACCTATTTTATAATATACTGTACCAAACAGAACGTACAGGGAAACGGAAATAGATATTTATTACATCCGTACTCTTGTTACGCACAGGTGTGACGAGCACAGTAAAAGTTTGATAATACAATTCATGGAGAATGTGAAACGAAGCGTTCGTGTACGATTTCGCGACAGAAAGACAGTTATCTTATCTCCCGTGCTTTACTGCACTCTAGCGGATAAAGTGTAAGTTATGCGCCAGAGA
Organism: Mantis religiosa; assembly: GCA_030765055.1. NCBI lineage: Eukaryota > Metazoa > Arthropoda > Insecta > Mantodea > Mantidae > Mantis > Mantis religiosa. Next base: position 181,366,295 of record CM060950.1, read on the forward strand.
AATCTTGGCACTACCGGCTCCCATAAGAAGCCGTGTATAAACAGACATCCTACCTGTTAACACAGGCGCTTATGAGCATAGACGGTGCCGTTCTGGAATCGGCACCAAACCAAGGAAAATAATCTGGACAGAGCGCTTGCGTTTAACGTGTCTATTCACACGAGGGAGCACATACTCAGAAACAATCTTTTTTTGCGCATTTCCTCTTTCTTTCGTTTTCATATAGATGGTGCCATGGCACAGCGGCACTACCTCAGAAGCCGCCCCTGATGATTACTCTGATGTTGAAAGATTATTCGGAAATGATCACTTCCGAAAGCTTCTTCAGCTATAAACCATTCGAATGTATGTGCTGCAGCTGAATTACAAAAAATAAATCGATTGCGTTTAATGTGTTAGAGGTATTAAGATGAGTTGGGTGCCCAGGGTTTAGCAGAACAATATTTTGCAAATCAATTGGGTTTTCAATTATTCTGCCTCTTGTATCTAATTTATATAATCCCCACATGAAGCTGTGACTGTTTGTCTCCCACTAGGAGAAATGGCTTGGGCAGCTCATCCATTAACGACATTTCCTGGACAGTGAAAGTCTAAGAATTAGGAAGGTATATGTTACAAATTGTCAGCTACCCTTTAGAGAAGAATATTTTTGTTGCAACCAGTTCAAAATTGCATTTTATATTTAAGTCTAATTTGCTTGAGTGATATTTGTTGCTAATATAAGCTGCTATAGCTCCACTTGCATGGTCTGCTGATATTCTGTTAGTTGCTTAAACTGAATAATCTTTTATAGAAGCTTCATAATTTCCTTTAAAATTAGTTTCTTGTAAGCAAATTACATCTGGTGTAAATTTTTTACATAGTAGCTGAAGGGATTCTTTTTGTGGCCTAAACCCATTTATGTTCCACTGAGCAATTGTACTAGATGTATATGTTGCGCAAAGAGGATTCATCGCTTCCATCCCTTTGCGTTGTAGAATGCGGGCATTTTCACTGTGTCTGCAATTTTCTTTACAGAGCTGAGAAACGTCGCTTCATGCCTTTGTCTTTTAGTAGGCGATAATGCGCATTTAAAAGACCATTTAGAGGTTGAACATCTGTATTCTCCAATTTTTTCTGCACATCAGCTACAGGATTAGAGTTACCTTTAGTCCTTTCTAAAACTTTTGAGTTACATATAGTTTAATGGATGGCTGTTTTGAGGGTCGGACGATCTCTCACTTAAGGGAGCAAGTAGCAAATCTAGATCCTTGCTCGGATGTTTCAGTGAAGGGTCAATTTTGTGTTTTTTTCGCTTAAACTGGTACTGATTCCACTTGAAAACGTGGACAGTGGACGTTTCGTTGATTTCAGTGCGGGTGTAGCTACACGGTCTGGATTGATCTTCTTTAATCGCGGAAATTCCGTAGCAGAAGTATTTTGATCAGGTGTCCAGGTTCGAATTGTTTGTGCTTGCGCTTCAGTATATTGCTCATCTTCATGTTGAGCCACATGGCGCGGCCGTTTACATATGAAACATGAGATTGACTGCTGACAGATACGTCCAGCAAGTTATACCATCATATTCAACACGTATAGATTCAGAGACTTTCTCTAGGTCATCTGGGTGAATATAAACTTGTCTTCTGAAACTTAAAATATGAGCAAATCCTGGTGCTGACATACACACTCTGAGAAACGTTATTTGACCCCAGACGAATGTCCCGAGTTAGTAATTCACGCTCCAATACATGGTGTGTAATTATGGGACATATATTTTATATTATTACTCTTTGGAATGTTGACAACGTAGGTCTGATTTCTAAAAATACATCTGCAATATTCACCCTGGTTTTATTATCAGTCAGCTGTTGCACTATTTCCTTGTTTGCTATGTAGAGGCAGACACGGTTTCTTGCAAATTCTGGATACAAGGCGTATATTCGTAGGCTTGATTAGCGTACCAATAGAGTACGTATATTTCTTTAGGGTGACTGCATCTACAGAGCAGGACTGGCGTTGCTTACAGATGGTTGGTTCGGTCGCATGTTTGAGATGGTGGCCCTTTGTTTATAGGTCATTACAATAGAAGGGCTGATTTTCTTGCTTCACATAAAGACGTTAGGTATGCAGAGCTTTAGACTTCTGGCTCATATTTAACGTAGCTTGTTAGAAAGTAACTGCAACTTAAATCACTCAAAGGGATACTACATGTACTAAACACACTGTTCTAGTCTTCTTGCACGTAATTTTAGCTGTTAATACTTTAAAATCGTATTAAAATATGTCACGTGCATATTGTTCAGTAGGAAGACGGCTCTCGCTCTCTAAATACTGAACAGTGGCCGATGGTTTAACATAAAGACAAAAGCTATTCGAAGCATGCTTGTGATATGAGACTGTACAAGAGGTTCCAGGGTTATAACAGCTACAGTAAGGGGTAAAAACGCTTTCAAAGGCAGCATAGTCATAAGGCAGTTTCAGCACCCTTTCAACGTTTTCTAATCTGACGATAGATTTCAAGTGTAGTATTCAGCTGTATGGTTTTTTTTGTTTATACTATTATTAATGTAGATTGCCAGTCCTCCACTTGCATGGCGAGTATCAAGTCGGTTTTTATTATATGGCATATACTTTTTAATTGGATAAATATAATTTTCTCTGAAGTTTGTTTCCTGGAGGCATATAATTTTAGGTTGATGCTTATTTATCAATAACTGCAATTCTTCTAGTTGGGGTTTACTCCATTAATATTCCACTGCAAATCTGTACAGGCCATAACACAAAATTAGATGATAATGAAGGGTTGTCTTTGGTAAAAGGGTTTATTTCCATATGATGTAGCCATTGCTGTTATGGGCATGTTATTGACTTGTAGCTACAGTGCTTCTTTCAAAATTTAGGGCGGCAAGTAATTTTTTTTCCATTCATGTGGTTTTGTTCTTTAAACTTTGGTTTGTGAGATGTTGTCTAAATTTTCTCAAAGCTTCAATTAGTATGGCTAAACTAATATCATAATTTTCTGCAATTTTAATAATGTCTTTATTTTCAGTGGCATTCTCATAGAAGCTTAAAAGCTGTATATAGTTTAATGCATAATCTTCTGGTGCTTCTTCTATTACTTTCTTTATTGGTGAGAGGATTTCGTCCATACTAGTTTTGACTTCTTTTGACAGGAGGTTTACGTGCCTTATTTTCTGTCTTCTTTTTAGAGGTTTTATCCTCTAAGGGATCTTCATATAACATAAAAGAAGCACTTTCAGTGTAATGATTGGGATCTTCATTGGAGTCAGTCACCTCAGAGGTGGTTGGTTCAGATATTTGTCTCTTGCAACCTGTTTTCTGTTTGTCAGTGTTTGTCAGATGGTTTTTGAGTAGTGGGAACGTGAACTGATTCTAAAATGTCATCTGTGCTATTGTCATATGCCACTTTTTTAGATACATCTATTGGTAGATACAAGTTATTTTCTTTAAAACCTCGTGTTTTGTCATCATTAGTTGGTTTGTTAGCTGTGATATTGTCAGCTAATACATGCACTTGCTGTGGTTTTTTTTTCTGTATTAGTAACGGATACTTCATGTTCAGTTAAATTCACTGTTAAATTATTTAGTGCTCTGGAGTTTTTTATATGTGTGATTTCTAGCTGCTTACTTGAAGTAGGTTCGGAAGTGCCGCTAAGTCGTGGAAGTTCAGTTTCTGAAGGAAGTATTAGGTTATGAACTTGTGAATGAGTGTGATCTGTAGCTTGGGCTTGGCCATTTTGTTTACACTGTCTAGCTAAATGACCTTGTTGTTTACACAGAAAGCACACTGGTGTGTCTGTTGAAAAGTATATCCAATAATTTGTAGCTTTATATTCAATTACCATACTGTCTGGGGGCTTTTCAACATTGTCTGGGTGTATATACATTTGACGTCTAAAACTTAGGATATGAGAAAATCCAGGAGCAGCAATCCCAGCCTTCACATACTCTATATGAGAAACAGGCTGGATTCCTATCTGTAGAAAGCTTCCTTGGAGAATAGAATTTGGTATCGCTGGACATACATTAGATATGATAACCCGCTTATTTTTTTCCAAAAGGGGCCTCATTTTAAGCGAAACATTATTTTTCATCAATCTAGGGTGTCTTATGGTTAATTCATTTACAATAGATTTACTTGTTAAATACATACATATTTTGCTGTTTGATATTCTTGAAACAAAACGTATGTTTGAGGGATCAGTTAGTTGGTCTATTGCTAGGACATATTCTTTTATTGATATATTATTGTGGGCTTCAATTACTAAAGCTTGCTCTCTGTTTGGGTGAAAACTTCTAGAATATGATACATTTCTGGATGAATCATTAACTGTATTACAACTATTGGTCTTGTTTAGCTGGCAGCGATCGGCTGCAGCCATTGTTTGGTTAAGGTTAATACCATTACCATCAAATATTGTCTGATTAACACTTATTACGTTTATCCACTCACCGGATTGTATTCTTATAGCTGTGCTGAAGTTACACTGTGTAAATGTCAATACTCTTTAAAATGACTGTATCACTAATTATATATAATGATTTATGCAGAAACACTCAGAACCTTAAACTTCGATCACGGCCTCCAGGAAAAACCTTAAAATTTATTGCTGTCCATTTCTAAAGCAAATTATAGTTTCATATATTTTCAAGCATATTAATCATTTAATATTTTAACATAAAGTTTATCGAACACATTTTAATCTTTCAGGTCATGATTCCACGTATCTGAACTGTAAAAGTATGAACGTGGACGTTTGGATGTTTTGTATGTGTATAAATGCATATGGTTGTTTGCGTAGGTGTGTGTGTGTGTTAGAGAGAGAGAGAGAGAGAGAGAGAGTAGTAATCCGATTCCAAGTTCTATTCTGCTATCAACAGTTCATTCTAACTTTGGATATTTCGTGGTATTTGCGATCAGTAGCTCAATGCGTGGGTGGTTTCTCGTTTGTCGTGATTATTTCCCAACACTTTTTCCTATTAATTCTGTTTATTTTTCATATTCCACACACATTTCTAGCTTTTCTGGGTGTGTATTACTGTTACACAGTTAGCGCTGATGCTTACCCAAAGGAAAGAATATTGCTCCAACGGGCAGCTAGCTTGAACTGGTTGTTCATTGCTCTCTTTGACGACTGCAGTAGTGGGCGGATCTTTAGGCCTAAAATATCAGCGCTTTCACATAACTCCGTACCCGTTATGCTTGCGGTCTGCAGCCTTCTGTGGTTCCTTTAGCTTTAGATTTCCCTTCTGAGGGGTTTGTCATATTGCGTATACATAATGCAAGAATGCGAGGTATCCCCCTGTGTTGAATAAGCAGGTGGCTACGCCAAGTGTACATCTGTGAGTGTGTGTGTGCGTGCGTGTGTAATTAGGTATGATCATGTCCATTCATCTTGTTTTCAAAGATGCTCCTGTTGATTTCACAGGTATTTATATTGTTTTCATAATTTCAATTGGATTCCTGGGAGGTTAAGGTACGAGTCCCCCAACTTTGTGTTCATTGCATTCTCCAAGAAACGTCGAGGTTTTGTGAATCACCCTTCAAACCTAATATGACGATTGACACGAGAGTACCGAATATCGCAGCAACAAGAAGGCGATTAAAGGAGTGCTCGGAGGAGAATATTTCATCTAGAAGCTGGACAACTATTGTTTCTGAAAGACACCAATCATAACAAATTAGTAACTAACTACAAAGTGGATATTGTGGCTCTTCTCCATGAGGCAAACTGTACCTTTTGACCTGTGAGTGGCGGAGTGGTGGTTTTATCCAGCTATCTTGTCGGTAATTACCTTCTGACAGTCACCATCTTGGACTCAACGTTCCATAAATGTCTTGAAGTACCGGAACAGCTGTCATCCCTATTAATGTGTCACAAAATTCTTTGGAATAAGATTGTCAAAATATTTGGAAAAAATAACAATTCAGAAGGTTGATTTATTTGCATAACAGTTAAAAGTTCTGCTCAAGATAGCGGCATATTCATAAATCTGCATTTAGTTTAAGCATGAATACATAATCTTTAAATTAAACTTACTTTTGCAATATTCTTTTTCAATAAATACAAATACATTGACGGTCATGTACAAATAAAGATAAAGAGCTGTTTGTTTAATTTGTTATAACCTTCGCTACCCTTAAGAATTAATTAGTGGATATGCAAACTATTGCTACAAAGCTTATTGCTTTTTCTACCACATACATAGTAAGTGAAAGTATGAGTAAGTTAGTATATTTACGAGGGCTATCCAGAAAGTAGATTACGTTTTGGAATAAAAAGTAAACAAAGTATAGGAAACAAATTTTATTATATACAGATGAAAGCCACACTCAAATACTACTTTTCGACATAGTCACCATTCAAATTAAGGCATTTATCGTAGCGATGTACGAGCTTGGAAATTCCTTCGTCGAAAAATTCGGCCGCCTGCGCCTTCAACCACTTCGTTACCTCTTCTTGCAGCTGTGCGTCGTCATCAAAACGCTGCATAGCCAGCCACTTCTTCATTGCTGGGAATAGGTGGAAGTCGCTCGGTGCCAGGTCGGGACTGTACGGCGGATGAGGAAACAACTCCCACTTAAAAGATTCAAGAACTTCACGAGTGACAATTGCCGTGTGGGGCCGGGCGTTGTCGTGAATCAACAAGATCTTAGAGCTCAACATTCCTCTGCGCTTGTTTTGAATGGCTCTTCTTAGTTTTTGGAGAGTTTGGCAATACCTTTGAGAGTTTATTGTAGTGCCTCTTTCCAGGAAGTCCACCAAAATCACACCTTTTCTGTCCCAAAAAACAGTCGCCATCATCTTCCTTGCCGACATTGTTTGCATGCATTTCTTGGGTTTTTGGGGAGAACTTGTGTGCCCCCACTGCATTGATTGCAATTTCGTTTCACAGTTCACGTGTTTCACCCATGTTTCGTCACCAGCAACGATGCGATCGAGTAAAGAGTCACCATCCTTATGGTAAACGTCCAAAAAGTTCAACGCTGCAGCCATTCGCTGATTTTTGTGGTCCTCTGTCAAGATTTTTGGAATCCATCTTGCACAAAATTTGTGGTAACCAAGCTTTTCGCTGATGATTTCGTGCAACAAACTTCGCGAAATTTGTGGAAAACTCAAAGAAAGTTCCGTTATTGTGAACCTTCGATTTTCACGGACTTTAGCATCGACTTTTTCGACAAGTTCGGCAGTCACTATGCTGGGTCTCCCACTTCGATCTTCGTCGTGAACATTGGTTCGGCCATTTTTAAATCTGATGACCCACTGACGCACTCCACCTTCAGTGATAATGTTGTCCCCATACACTTCACAAAGCTGCCGATAGATTTCTATCGGTTTACAGTTTTTTGCAGTCAGAAACCTTATTACTGCACGCACCTCGCAGCTCGCGGGATTTTCAATTAACGCAGACATTTCAAACCGTCACAGTATCTGAACGGAGCACAGCACGAACCTCTCACTAGCACGGCTAGATGCCGACTGAGCTGCGCAACGCTCTGACCCCAAGATGGCCGCGCTAGCCCCACCCCTAGCGGAAACAGACGAAAACGTAATCTACTTTCTGGATAGCCCTCGTATATACCTCAATTTTGGTTTCGAGTTTCAATATTTTCCAAGGTTGCAACACAAAGATTTGTCAGAAAATTTTCCACCCGAATTCATTGTGAATGATATTGCATAATTTATACCTAACGCTAAAAGAGGACCTAACTTTTTCTTTACAACAATGTACATCTCATTAAAGCACACGCCTTAGTTATATTTTTGTGTAATTCAAACCTTTACATGAATATTTCATTCATCGCCTTAGCGTTACCCTTTTAAAAACATACTTAGCCAAAACTTTGCATCTCAAGGTAGATTATGGGACAGTGTTATACTGATAAATCAGAGTTTAACTGGTTTGTTAAACCACTAGAACCACGTGAACACAAGTTGGTAGTGTTATTGTAGCTGTTACCTTCATGCGGATAATGAATCTTCTTTTGAGTTCAAACACAGACGTGCAGAACGCTACAAGAATGTCACAAGACTCCAAAATAATCCATCAAATATTGCTGTTATCTGCTTACTTATGGTGATAAATTGTTTAATTGTCACGTATGAATTACTGTTTATCACTTCCAAGTTCAGTGCATCATTGTATTATATTTAGGAGTTGTAAAGATCCTTTATATTTTCCAATGATCGGTGCAAATATCAACTTCCATTGATAAGATAAGGAACGAATCTACACTGTGATTTGAGCTAACGTAGCACATATTTCACCTTAATTAATCTAAAATGGAACAACTCACGATTTATGTTTTCAGATACAACTTATTCTGAAGAGCCGCAAGATCAACAGGGAATATCTAAAGCAGCATTTCTTGGCATACACCCAGTCATGTGTTTTTGGAACTCTAATGGGATGCACTTTCATGGCAGTTCATTGTTTTCTCAGGTATGTTCTGTTTATAGTGAGTTTAAGCTATTTTTTACGAGTGCCACTTTATGGACTTCTGTTCTTTATTGAGGTAATTCCAAAGAGGTCATTCGTTCAATTACTTGAAAATCGTTCAAAGTACTTTTTGTGAAGGCATTTGTTGTTCTAATTATATCTATATAGGTATTTTATTTAATTCCCAAAGCAGGGGAATAAGGAGGAACATTTCATAAATTATGTTCTGGAGAAGAAAATCTCAAAACACTCTCTATGTTCCTTTGCTTCCCTTAACGGTCATACTCCTACATTTGGGAATGTATGCTACGTAATTTGCAATATTACTGATTAATGAGCAAAATATCCATTCTCTCTAAACATTCCACTAACAAAACAAACAATTGGCCATAAAGTTATCAATATGCTAATATACACACCAGTATAACACAGCGACAAACTTACAAAGCTTATTTCAACAAACAAACAAAAATGTTGCTTTACAAAATCATAACTAATCAATGGGAGACCAATTCGGTCGTTTAAATACGTTTAACAGCAGGAGTTGATAAATCAGAAATTCGGGCTGGCCCCGTAGTTCAGTCGGTAGAGCACCTGCCTGCCGTGGTAGGGGTCCCGGGTTCGATTCCCGGCGGTGGGGCTGAGGATTTTTCTCCGACCAAGATAATTCCCCATCTTACCCAGAGTCTGGAAGTATGAATGAGAGTGTGAATGTGTGCGTGACCTTATGATTAAAACAAAAGGAATACGATTGATATGTCCCAAAGGAGAACGGCCGCCGATATGACCATAGGAGTTAAAGGCGGGGTATAAATGGAACAAGGAAAAAATATCAGAAATTCCATATTGCTTTTCAGTTGTGAAGAGTGTGTACAGTGTACTAAGTAATGTTATTTATTGAGTCAATATTCTCTCTCCATCCTCAACACTTTTCAGTAAAGTATTATACTGCTTGCAGAAAAGGAAAGATTTACATATGATTCGTCTATAGTGTCAATCGGAATACACAGTATCTGTATCAAAGAAATAAAGAACAATGGAGAGAGGAATAGTCGCATAAAAAGACACTAATTTTATAACAGCATTCAGCCAGATAAATCAAATATTAATATATAAAGTTATCGTCTAAACGAAATTAAGGGATATAGCACTGTTTTAGTGAACTATTCGGATATCCTGATATGATATTAGATAACACCATTCTGATGCAATTTGCACTTATGTAATATCATAAATAGATGTAGAAGTTCCTACTAGCTCTTTACAAAATAAAAGGGATACTGAACTATTACCGAATTGAAGTAACATATTATTTTAGAACATGCGCAAGGTATTGAATTCGTTTCTTTTCTGGGATCACAAATGCTTTGTTTTGGAATTTTATCTCATAAAGCAAGCACGATTATTGTGGATGACAGAGGAGGACACACAAAATACACAAACCATAACAGGGAATTATGAAATGTCTTTAAAGCTTTACTAGAGTAGTATTCAAAGATCTGATTAATCTATTTTTGTTCTGATGGAACGCTTTATTTACTGCAAAGTCAGTATACTACAACGGGGGCTTCAGTTCTTCCTATCCCTAACGTCACAGATGCCAACGTAAACACTCACCTTTATGAGCTATTACTTTTTGTCCACAAGATCTGGACACTTTTAGTCTCTCAGAAGGAAGTCTCTGTAGTACTCTGCATTCAACGTTCTGCCATGTAGAACGAAGTGGCATACAGTAACACTCGACGTCATACACGAAGATCGCCGTCAATTTTATGAGGAAAGCATTCAGAACTTTTCACCTTAGTCATCTGCTATGTTGCCAAAACACGGTTTGAAGTTTCACCTTCGGTTCATGGACCCTAGTCCAAAACGCAGTGATTTCTATTATTTGTGACAGGAAGAGGTAGCCGTCTTTTTTGCCGGCGTGCTAGGTGGTCGAGGCATGTTACATATCGCAAGCACCGTTGAATTTCCATTAGTGCATGCGACACTCACCGCATGAGATTCTGCGTAGCTACAGCTTTGTCCATATTATGTTGGGATGGTGCACTTCTCGATGTCATTTGCCACTTCAAATTCCAGTAGCATCCATGTCTTTCTCACGGAAGTGCTTCATTACGTTATGAGCTACGATGATCTGAACACTAACATGTGATCCCGAGAGTTGCTGATCACCGGTTGTCACACCTCCTTGCTAAATCTGTACTGCCCACATTGTTCTGTACTGTATGGGAGGAGATTATTTCTAAAGGCTCCCACTCTTGGAAATAATGTGACATTTTGATTAATGAGTGCTGTACAAAATAAATTACATCCATCTTGTACTACGCTTGCCAGAAAACTGATTTCATTGCGCTCTCTGTGCTACTACCAGCAATCTCAGAGACATCTGTTGTTGTGAATACATACCACCACGCTATACCTGTACAGCTCCCACATAACAAATATCAGTTTGTGATTCGCTCATATATCTGCAAGGAAGCAAAGCATTGTTCAATGATTTTTACACCAACCCACGTATATAATTTGCCTTTGCTCCAAGACTGAGGGATGAACAGATACTTCTTTCATTCTAAACAGAATAACGAATATAAAATGTCCTGCCATGTTCCTAGTTGGACAATTCTAAGGTTTAGTTCATCGTTGATATTACACTGTTTAAACAACCCTTCCGTAGCTATCGTAATTGCACCCTAAAGTGACTACATGACATTGTATGAGCTGCTATAGTACGTTTCCGAAGATCATTAACGAATAAAGCTCATGAGGATATTAATCCCTTGTTCTTTGATGAATAATTCAGAAGCCAAATAACTTTGCTAGCAAAGGCACACCAAGACGGCTGTTTTTCTTTTTTCTACAGCTTCCTCTGAGATGAAAATGAATTAAACATTTAAAGTAAAACCGAAAACAAAAAACTACAGGAAGTATACAGCAGTTCAAAAGCAGTTCTTAATCAAACTCTTATTTGGTTGCAGACCAAATATAATAACTAAGTTAATAAGAAGTAAATTCAGAGTATTTAAATGTCCATTTAAGAAGCTAATTAATTTTGCTCATAACACTTAAAAAACTCTCCATTATTTCAGATTAATACCATACTTCAACAATAGGAATATACATATTTGTCAATGAATTTTAGGGATGTCAATAAAGCACAGAGCAAAAAGGTGGCCCATATAATTTGAAAGTGGGGCCTTTTAACAAGCCCATACTTCTAATTCCATATTCCTACAGTCACTACCGAATGGGATGGCTCAGCCGGTTTCGTCTGTGGCCTGCATTCGCGAGGGGCGGGTTCGATTCCCGTGGCGGACCTCCCTGACCCATGGCTTTTTTCTGAGGCTTTCTCGGTTCGATAGGCGAATGCTGGGTAGGTTAATTACAACCCCCGAATTTCCTGTCCCTCCATTTCATCCCCATTATCATTTCACATCATCTGTCATCTGGTAGTCTCTTTCAGGGCAGGAGTGTCGGCGGCTGTTTCAGCGGTGCATGGCAGGATGATATGCTCTGAGGTAAACTACTTCCTCCTCCGTTAGGTCGGTTTCTGGTCTCCGCGCCTTTGCTGGGATCATTTCGGGACCAACAGCCAGAGACCTTTGGGGCTCGGCTGTTGGGTTCGTTGCCGTTCCGCATTAGGGGAGCGTGTTCGTTGTCCTGGCCTGTCGGGGAAAGTCTCTAAGTAAACTGTAGGGACCCTGCCTTCTGCACTGCCGTGGCCTCTTGGGTCGGCCACCCTCTGTCTCCTCTAGCCTCATCCTTCATCCCGGGGGTGCCCCACTTGGGGCACTGAACCATCGTAACCAATTAGCCAATGTAAACACATATCCACAAAATGTAACCGCTTATGAACTAAATGGAACCAGAGGTAACCAATAAGACGTAACCACAAAACCAACAAAACCACAGTACCAACGTAACACTGAACCAAAGCAACCAATTAAACAATGTAACCACACAACCAGCGTAACCAAGTAACTTATGTAACCACAGAAACAACGCAACAACTTAACCAGCCTAACCACAACCGGCGTAACCACAGAACCAGAATAACCAAGTATCCAATATAGACACAGGACTGGCGTAACCACACATAACCAATTAGCCAAATTAGCCGAGAGCCAACGTAACCACAAAAATATAACCACAGAAACAACGTAACCACTTAACCAAAGTAAGCAATTCACCAATGTTTCCACAGAGCCGATGTAACCAGTTAACCACAAAATACAGATAGGATACATTCGGTTATGTTAGCTTACAATATGGCTGAATAATAAAGCAGAAGAGTAGTACTTGGGTTAAGTGAAAGTGCTGGAAAGTAGCACAGTTAGGTTAAGTTAACATATAATAGTGTGGAATAATAAATCAGAAGAGTAGGACTTGAGATAGGATAAAGGGCTTGCGAATAGCAAAGTTGAGTTAGGATAGGTTAGATTAGCTTATAATATCGTAGAATACTAAGACATAAATTAGGATTTGGGTTAGGTTAAGGGTCTGGGGAATAGTACAGTTAGGTTCGGTCAGGTTCAGGTACCAAAACGTCTACGTTAAACATGGCCAAGTAAATCAAACACTGGAGGCATACATATACCACGTTTGAAAGTGTATACAATACCATCTTGGAACACCTACATCACCCTGCTTTATCGGTCATGCGACATAAAGTTTAATACATTTTGCAAGGCCGCCATCTTGCCCTTTTGGATCTGAGCCAGAGTACTCCTTTCTTAACTACTACTACTGTACACATAACCAAAGCTAATCGACTCGTCCAGGGAATTGCATACTTTTAAATATATATTAATGGTTCATTATTATATCCGTTTTATATTCATAAAATATAAACTCTATATAAATGTGATTAAGGGTGTTTACCGCTATATGCTTAGTTTACGCTGTGCACAGTATATCGATATTTTTCATATGTCTCTGGGTTCCAGTCCTGATCGAACTTATAGATTAAACACGCTCTGATTTAGTATATCATTTGAGTGACCACTTCTTTACCGTTAAAGTTAAAATCTTGGGGAGTCTTGTTAAATGATCTTGTGAAAGGAAGTGCCTTATTTATATGGTGCAGGTTCTGTGCTTTCATTACAATTTTTGGAAGGCAAATGCTCTTATCTTTTCATTAGGATGGTTGGGGGCGTATTAATGGTGGACAGGTGATTCTGTGATAGAAAAATGTGTTATTTCAACTTGTCACAAAGGTTGACATCTTTTGATGCGGATCCGTGGAGCACAATATAAAACTGCCAATTCATTCTTAATTATCCTTAAATAACATATTTTAATATCTGTGTTATTGGGGTAATTGTGGGTTTCAAACCATAACCTATACTTCAATATACACATGAATAAGTTATTCTCCACATATAGAAATAATGCCATTTGGCCATATAATAATTAAAGTAGTAAAATTAATACATTTGGTGGGTGTTCATAGAAAACCTTGTGTTGAATGCATTTTGCTTACTTTCGTTCTAATATCTTACTATTAAGATGATAGCACCAATGTTCAAAATGTGCTCCATTGCACTGTAAGAAGTGCTCATAACGACCACGCCGATTTTCCAACATACTCCGGAATGCAGGTTGCTACAGAGTCTCGAAGAGTGAGACGATCATCTGACGCAATGTAGACACAGTTTTGGGTGACTCTGAATAATTGAAAACTTTCTCCTTAACATTCCCAACACGCACGCAACAGGTGGAGTGGGATCGGGGGAATGTGGTAGGTAAGGGAACTTAGGCCCGCGGGAAATTACTCGTTTTGGAAAGGTTTCATGCAGCATAACCATAGACTGTCGAGCGGTGTGGTAGGTCACCCCGTCGTATTGGAGCCACTGTCTATTCATCTGCATATTCCCGGCATGGCAAAAGATTCCTATATCCTGAATAAATGACGCAATCACCATGTTCCTATAGCGTTCCAGGTTAACAGTAAAAGGTGCACCATCATAATTCTCTGTGAAATACGGACCTAGCACACCGTTTCCTGACATTGCACACCAAATGGTCACACGCATACTGTGTAGCGGTTTCTGGACTATAGTGTCTGGCCTCTCGAAACCAAGAAAGCGAGTTGTTTGGTGATTTATAAAACCGTCCAAGTGAATGTGACTGGAGAACCTCACGTTGAACAATGAGTCTGGATCCCGGTACACATTGGCCAAAAGTCGTGCACAATATTCTACTGTGACATACGTATTGTGCTCCGTCAGTCATTGTCCAACATGTATTCCCGATTTCCTTGCGGAAATCCACCTAAGACTTTAAACAATTGTCGAAGTGACATATTGCTGATGTTTAATTTTAGGGATGTTCGCCGAAGACTTCGATTTGGAGAATGCAACACCTGATTGAAAACACGTCAATGATTTTCATTTGTGGACACAGTTATTGGTCTACCAGAGTTTTCCTTGCGTTGACACAATACACTACCCATTTGACGAAATCTTTTAACAACAGATAGCATAACTATGTTGCTAGATGCTAGCTTATTGAAGTGTTCACGATATTGTTCTGCCACTAACTTTGAACTCGGCCCGCCTTGATTACCGTTTCCGTACGAGCGAAAAAACACCATTTCCTACGTCGCGAGACTTACTGTCACTTCCAATCAGAGATCACAACGTTCTTTACACAACTAACTAAACATCATGGCGATGTAACAACACGCAGACGCTCAGGCCTGTGCATGCACACTGCGAGAAAACGAGTACCGTATATTTCGGATCCTATACAACAGTGCACATTATTATTTGTGAGTTATATTTAAAATACATGTGTTTCCGTGACTTTCTAGGCGCTTTTAAGATTTTGAAAATGTATGAAGATAACTCTCCTGAGCAGTGAACAGATCTAAATTTTTGTCAGCGCTGAGAAGTTTAAAGCAAGATTTTTATTAAATAAATTACATTATTTACAATACATACAGATACATCATCCTTGAGTATGTGCATATCGTTAATACCAACTGAAATTTGAAATAGAGGATTCCTGCTAACTCTCAATACTTTTCTGTTATATACCTTTTATTGTGTACCTAAAAGATCTGCCATGTAGCATTCAGAATAACTGGGGTAAATATTTCTGTTTCTAAGTAAACTCTTTTTTTTCTTCAATCGAAAATGGTAAATGAATGTAAACAGTCTTTTACTTAAGGTTCACCGCCTGCGGTGCCGTATGTAGTAAAAGTGGGCGTTAAACACTACACATTTCATTTCACTTAAGGTTCAATTGCTTACCTTGCCATTAGACTTTGCTTTGACCTCTTTTTACATAAATGAAAACTAGAAATATTATTAATGTTTTACCATATGGCATCATTTCGTTTTAAATTGAAAGCACTTAGATGGAAATTTTCAAAATCCCATGAAGGTAATAGCACTTTTTAATTTATTTTATCATTTATCCAAATTGGTTGTAGAGGAAATTCAATTCTCTTGAAAATCATGTCAAGCCCTTCAAGATGAAATATGCAGCACGTTGCGGAAAAGAGCTTTTATTAACTTCAGTCTGTTATATGCAATTTTTTCTTCATATATTTTATGCTGGTATGGACTGTGTAAATTCTCACAGGAATAAAGGTCATGATTGTGATTAAGGTAATCTTAAATCTATTTTTGTTATGCTTGGAATTTATCAATCCTTTATTTTAATAAATAATTTAATATTCCCTTTACAGGAAAATTTTACGGAAATATTATTTAATTACCATGGCTTTTATCCCTGGGTTCTTCTCAGGATTGACCATACTAATGGAGCACCACAGTAGAAGGGGTATTGTTATTGCTACATACATCAACATGGTAGGTACTTAGTTATTCACTGTTTATTATAAATGTCTGTACACATTTAACTATCATACTGTTTCAAGCTGTCGATTACTTTGGCCAGGGATTCTTTAAATTTACATTTTTAAGAGCTGTCTTCATAATGCATTAATTACGGAATTACACTTTTTAATCTGTATTCAATATGTGTCTAAAAACGCTTATCCAGGAACTTTTGTGGCTTCAGTTTACATTGCGCTTCAAAGTAATCAAACAAGCACCGAAACAAAATAGAGTCTAAAAATAATAATTCACATACAAAAAACACAATTATTTTTGAAAGAACAAAAACTGCAGCATTTTGCACGGTAACTTTGTAATTGGAATAGTGCAGGAAAAAGTACATTTAAACGGCATCGACAGTCTTTTGTTATTATTATTATTATTATTATTATTATTATTATTATTATTATTATTATTATTATTATTATTATTATTATTATTATTATTATTATTATTATTATTATTATTATTATTATTATTATTATTATTATTATTATTATTATTATTATTATTATTATTATTATTATTATTATTATTATTATTATTATTATTATTATTATTATTATTATTATTATTATTATTATTATTATTATTATTATTATTATTATTATTATTATTATTATTATTATTATTATTATTATTATTATTATTATTATTATTATTATTATTATTATTATTATTATTATTATTATTATTATTATTATTATTATTATTATTATTATTATTATTATTATTATTATTATTATTATTATTATTATTATTATTATTATTATTATTATTATTATTATTATTATTATTATTATTATTATTATTATTATTATTATTATTATTATTATTATTATTATTATTATTATTATTATTATTATTATTATTATTATTATTATTATTATTATTATTATTATTATTATTATTATTATTATTATTATTATTATTATTATTATTATTATTATTATTATTATTATTATTATTATTATTATTATTATTATTATTATTATTATTATTATTATTATTATTATTATTATTATTATTATTATTATTATTATTATTATTATTATTATTATTATTATTATTATTATTATTATTATTATTATTATTATTATTATTATTATTATTATTATTATTATTATTATTATTATTATTATTATTATTATTATTATTATTATTATTATTATTATTATTATTATTATTATTATTATTATTATTATTATTATTATTATTATTATTATTATTATTATTATTATTATTATTATTATTATTATTATTATTATTATTATTATTATTATTATTATTATTATTATTATTATTATTATTATTATTATTATTATTATTATTATTATTATTATTATTATTATTATTATTATTATTATTATTATTATTATTATTATTATTATTATTATTATTATTATTATTATTATTATTATTATTATTATTATTATTATTATTATTATTATTATTATTATTATTATTATTATTATTATTATTATTATTATTATTATTATTATTATTATTAATTAATTAATTAAGCATCGCTTCTGAAATCCAATTATCCAGTTACAAAGTAGAGTATCTTTGTTTTAAGAAAATTAAATTTAATGTGTATTATAATATTACTTCAATTACAATAAAGCAGTGATTACCTGTCCTACGGTGCTGTACTTCCATGAAGTGTCATAAGATTTTAGAATGGTGAAGAAACCTACAGTACTTTGTATGTGTGACTTTGATAAGTGTTGAATAATACTGATTCGTTGGCTTATAAAGTAATGTTGGGTATGTAAATATTGTTTCCTTCAAAGTGTTACAAATAACTGATGATCTGGATAGCAGGAATCCGGTTAGTCGTTGGAGTTCTGATAATGCATTTATGGTGTTGTCTGGTTACGATATCAGGCTGTAAATATAATAGCACGGTCAGTAGTTATAAATGGTAGGTTCCAGCGCAGACCCAAAAGGGCAAGATGGCGGCCATGCGCAATCTGTATGTTTAGTGGATTTAGACAGTGTTTAGGTAGGCGGTCAATCCTCTTAATTTGGTGTAACTTATAATGCTGTGTCTTGAGGTGTTATCAGGGCTTGTCTTGAGCTGTGATCTGAGGCTCTAGGGTCAGGAGTTGCAGGTTTTCTTAGGTGAAGTCTGTTGGTATGGGATGTTAATAGCTGTAGGATTTAATGGTTAGCTCTTGTAGTATGATCTGCGGCTCTAGGGTTAAGAGTTGCGGGGTTTCTTAGGTAAAGACTGTTGGTCTGGGAGGTTAATAGCTATAGGACTTAGAGGTTAGGTCTTGAGGTATGATCTGGGGCTCTAGGGTTAAGGGTAGCAGGTTTTAACAGGTAGGGTTGCAGGTATGGAAGATTAATAGCTGTAGGATTTAATGGTTAGCTCTTGTGCTATGATCTAAGGCTCTAGGGTTAATAGTTTCACAGGTGAAGTCTGTTGGTCTGGATGGTTGAGAGCTGTAGAATTTAGGGGCTAGGCCTCTATGTATGATCTGGGTTAGATCGTATGGATTCAAGGTTAGATCTCTCGGTCTAGAGTTTAAGGCTGTAGGATCTGGAGGTTACGTATTGAGGTATGATCTGAGGGCTCTAGGGTTAAGAGTTGTAGGCTTCATAGCTAAAGGTTGCTGGTCTGAAGGTTAAAGGCTGTAGTAGGTTTAGTGGTTAGGTCGTATGGATTCAAGGTTAGATCTCTCGGTCTAGAGATTAAGGCTGTAGGATCTGGAGGCTACGTATTGAGGTATGATCCGAGGGCTCTAGGGTTAAGAGTTATAAGCTTCGTAGCTAAAGGTTGCTGGTCAGGAGGTTAAACCTGTAGGATCCGGAGGTTAGGTATTGAGGTATGATCTCGGAGCTCTAGGATTAAGAGCTATAGGTTTCATAGCTAAAGGTTTTCCAGCTAGAGATATCTTCGTTACTCTTAGAGGTATATTTGCAATGGTCTAGGCATAGAGTTTTCATACGTATTTTCATGCAGATTGATATCTTTATACTCTTGTGTCTTTTTTCAAGCTTTTACCCCCTCTGCATCGTCTTGTAATAAGTCGTAACGCTAAACCAATGTTCTTATGCTATTTTCAAGCTTTTTCAGATGTTATGAGGTTTAAGGATGTTTCAAGGATTTTTTAGACCAAGTTCAGTTACTTAAATCATTTTATAACTAAGTAAAAGGTTTTTCATGGATATTTCAGATTACGAGATAGTAGTTACTTTTTCAATTTACCTATTTTAACATTAAAGTGCGTTCAGTTAGCTTGTAGTTCAGTAGTAGACGCCTCTCCTCTTTTATCTGGGCTGGAGACCAGCACTAGAATTTAATCCTAGTGGCAGAGTTAACGCCTTCCTCCATTTTTGTTATTTCTTCTTTCTTCCTCAGGCGTCGTGAGAGTCGTAGGATAGATGTTACTTGAGTAAATATTCATTCTGTAGCTTAGCTTACAGAGATAACCGTTATCTTCTGATCTAAGTTGCCTCCTCTTGCACACTTTTTGCAATACTATAGTGTCCGTACGCGTATGTTGATACTCCATCCTCAGCAATCACTCTCTTGTCGTCATGAGGCGACAGGGCTATTTTATTAGCTTCAACTGTAGAAACATTATGTTTTCGGGATAGGATTAAGTTCATAGGAGTTCTTAGGATCTTTTGGGTTTTAAGACATTCCACATAGCTATCGAAGTTGATGTACTGCCTGATTGCGCTACGCTTTATGCCTTTAATCTTCTTGATTACACCTCCA
The DNA here is from genome assembly GCA_030765055.1 of Mantis religiosa. NCBI lineage: Eukaryota > Metazoa > Arthropoda > Insecta > Mantodea > Mantidae > Mantis > Mantis religiosa. The sequence continues at coordinate 181,386,323 of CM060950.1, forward strand.
TCTATGTCAAGAGCATACATCTTAGGTCTGAGCCCTACAAAACGACAAATAATTTTTCCATTGGCTTCATCTTTAAATTTTCCCAAAACTTTCCTGTTTTTTGTAGAATGACATATATGCTCGACAGGATAATCAGCAGTATCCAGATGTTCAAGAAAAAGTAACTTATCCTGGTATATATCTTTTGTAGTCACTCTATGGATGAAAGAGTCTGTATCCATGTACATGAGTTTTAGATTTTCAGTCCCGTAATACGGCAATAACACATCATAATGATATCGATACATCAAGGTTTTTGAGATATCCAGCACACACATCCCAATGTATATAGGTTTGTCGAACACTATCTCTCGTGAAGCCAAGTGTACTGCAGCCAGATTAGGTCCATATATAGTTCGATCAATGAACGTAGGCTTAGCAACCAGCTTTTCCAATGTCTTCCAATCGGTAACAAGTCGTATATTCATTCGGTTTCTTATATTCTCCATAGTTTTTCCGAACATGGCATTGTTAAAAAGTTTGTACAGATCCTTCTCGAAATCATTTCTAGATCCTTGTCGTAGTCCGTTATTGAATTGGACATAAGGCTTTAACCAGCACGACTGTCGAAATTGTAGTACACGATGGATTTTTGTCAGTTTTATCCCATGATCAAGAGCTTGCTTCAAGGTCATGTAGTGCACCACATACTTAGTCCGTGATCCAAGGTGTGGAATTAGCTTCTTTGTAGAAGAATCCTTAGGCTTGATACACTCGGGCAGGAATGGTAAATCGTTATGCAGCTCGTGAAGTTCTGTAGGATATTCAAGATCCACTTCTAAAATGTAGCCGAGAGGGTTATCTTCTCGAAGTATTTCTAGGTTAATATCTGCAGGAGAAACCCACTCAAAACCCCCAGAAGGAAGGGCGTGGCACATCGCCCAGCCATATTGGTTATTTGCGTCCTCGTACGTAATATATTGAGAGGGCTTACTTGAGTCATACTCCTCCATATAGATGTTGTTCGCCTTTGCGTATCGATGAGACACTTGGCATAATCCTCCTCGTATACCTGATTCAACCATGAGTAGCTGATCGTAATCCTGTAGCAATTCTAGTTCAATTCCTGTGTACAGCAGCATTGCATCCCACGTAAGTCCAGGAGATGTAAAATAATGTGCAGGATCAACTTTATGAGTTTTCAGGGTCTGGTCTCTGAATGTCTCAAACACATCAGCTAGTAGAAGAACATCTGAGCTTAGATAGAGATCGCTATACTCTCCTAATGTTTTAATGTTGAACTGTCTCCATATACTTTTTGCATGTTCATACTCTCCATCACTAATTTCTTCTTTGTTCAGCTTGTTGTAGAATGCCTCCCTAGGAGGAAGTTCTGTGTCATTCAAAACATCCCATGATGTAACGTAATCGTAGGGGAAAACACCCTTACGGGTCATCGATTTGAATTGCTCTGCTCCAAAGTACTTTATGGTTTCAGGATATGATGTTAGATTGTTTGCTAGTTTATCCAAGCTGGTACTAAGAAAGCGATAGGTATCCACAAAGCGGAGTTTAATATCACCAACATACTTGGAAAATGATATATAACTTTCCTCTGAGCTAGGAATAACTTCTACTCTCTCGCTAGTACATCCTAACTCCTTAACAATGAAATGGGAGTCATATCCACTCAGGTTATGCATGAAGACAGGGATATAATTAGGTGTTTTACAGGCTAAATTACACTTATTATGTAGACTTCCTCGGTATTCACCGGTTATATGATCATGATCTCGTACTTTCCAGTTCTCTCTGGTAAATTCTTTACCACATAAGTAACATTCTGTAGAGCATTCGAAAGATTTTTGCTGCTCATCTGTTAGTGTTAATGGAGCATCAGTTTTGTATATACTATTAATCTTCTTTGCGAGAGAACTTACATACTCCATAAACTTCGGTGCAGCATAATAACCACGATATACATAGGGTTCAGTAGGAAGATCAGTCTGTAAACCTTCCATTGAGGCCGACGGTTTGACATATACACAGAAACTCATAGGAATATGCTTCTGATATGGAACTGTATAAGACGTTTCGGGATTAGAAGAACACCCGTGGTAAGGGGTAAGAATGCTTTCAAAGTCAGCGTATATGACATAAGGTAATTTCAACATCCTTTCATAATTCTTGAATCTAACAATAGATTTCTCCTTAGTTGGCATAACAATCTTAGCAACTCCGTGTTGGCTACATATTTTTCTATGTTCATTTAACCTCTCAACTCCTCCATTTCGATAATCAAAGTGCGTAAAACAGCGTTTGCAGATGTAGAGTTTTCCCTCACATTTGGTTTTTTGTTGCTGAATAAGTCTCTCGAAATTCTTTATATAAACGTAATGATGACGTCCAGCTGCATCACTTAATAAAAGCAGGTCACGATGGTCGGACAGTTCTTCATCGATAACCTTCATAGGAAACACTTGATTTTTCTCATCCAGTCCGAAAACATTTATAGAGATGTTATTTCTTCGTTCAAATTTCGGAATATCAGTCAGGCTCGTAGGAAACGAGACGCAGGAAAAGTCATATCTTTCTTGAAAATCCTTATACTTGCTAACACGTTGAGGATCCTTTTGAATGAACTTGGCGAGAACAGCATACATAAAACATTTTACATCTTCATAATTCTGGGGATTTATGCAGGCTCCTTTAGCTCCAATAGAGCTCGGTAGAGGGATGTAACTGCTTCCTCTTAGTCCATTATTCTTGTTGATTCTAACTCGAACCCCGTCAACAGCTAATAAAGCCCAGTTGCTTCCTTTAAGTTGACTTTCCTCCATTTCAGTACAAAGTTTCTTGAATTTCCTTTCCAAGATGGCATCCAAGTCACTTTCTAAAAATATTGCTTGATTTTGTGTTTTAAATGCTTTATCAGTAGTGTCACCAATGGCATTCACAAACCGACATTCAGCCATGATGTTAATTTTCACACTTTTATGGATCCTTAGCTCCTTCTGAATGGCTTGAATTATCCGCTGTTTTGATTCTTGGAGATAGGTGTTCAGGTCTTGGCATGTAGAGCATTGGATGAAATATGATTTCAGTCGATCCTGGAAAGCTGTTTCATATTCTACGACATCATCTTCATCAGGAACCATTAACAGCAATTTATGTTTGGTAGGTTCGATCTTGAGTTTCTTAGCAGCAATTATTCTCTCGCATCGTTCTTGATGCACATCTCTGCGATGTTCAGTACCATAAACGTCAGCACAATGTTTACATTCATAATACTGACCGCAGACCAGCTCGTGTCTCTTTTTATGGTAGTTTTTCAGGAAACTCTTATCACATTTACCACACTTAAATTCTGGAATAGCAGTGTCTAACAGAGCTTCCATTGCTATAGTTTTTGTTATGTGCAGACTAATTCTTGGGGAATATGTTGCTAAGTAATTGTCTGATACACCTTTTCACTTCTCTTCTTCACCTTGATAAGTTATCAGCGCTGCTGATGATGAATTTCACTGTGGAAGCTGATCCGCTCAGCTATAAACACACTAGCGTAATTACAATCTAAGCTCGATCAAGCTCTCTTTATACACTTAGCGCAGACCTAATAGAAAACTTCATCATCCCATCCACCAACGGGATTCGAAGGTGGCGCAACTATCGGAGAAAGCCTAAAAGAAAACTTCATCATTCCCACCAATACCGGGGTTCGAAGGTGGCGCTCCTATCGGAGAAAACCTAAAAGAAAACTATTATCTTGATACCACAGGGGTTCGAAGGTGGTTCTACTATCGGAGAAAACCTTAAAGAAAACTCTATTCATTTTAGCAGTTTACGATTATTCTTTATCTAGTATAGAAATCACATGAGAGAAAAAATTAGACAAATTAAAATTTAAAAAGGCAATAAATAAATAGTTTTGAAGATACAATTTAGACAATTCAAACGAGTATAAACATGACTGAGCTACGCCTTTTAGTTTTAAAGTTACATTAGGAGCCCCCATCACCACCCTTAGGCATCTCTACATCTTCAATCATACCTTCTTGGAGCTGTTTGATACATCTCTTAACCTAGAAGTTATATTCTCTCAAGTTCAGCTATTACACTATTTAACTCATCTAGGGAGCGTCCTTAGGCTCCTTCACTTCATCCTCAACCACGTGTTCTTGATTCCTTTACATACATCTTTAACCTAGTTATGATTTTTCTATGGACATCCGTTCTCCTTTCTTAAGTTCAATTATTTCATCCATCTTGTTTTGTTCAGTCTTATGCTTCTATCTTAAACTTCGTGATTAAGTCATTTGATCTGAAAGTCTATGTATTTTGGTTAAGGTACTCATCCCTTTTGGTCATGGGCCAAGTCATGATGTATGATCTTATGGGATGAGCTTGTCAACACGCCTAAAGCATTGATATTCAGAGTTATTTAAATTATCCTGCCGAGATTCGAACCCTGATCGTAAGGAGCAAAATACCATTTCAGCAACTATTTCGGGGCTAATGCATGTATGTACTCGTTATTTAATTGCATTATCATTATTCAAACGGGAGTTATTCAACATTAAAGTTATTCCATCAGAACCGGTGATCGAACCACGGGTCTCTAGAATACGGAATCATAAAACATTCACAGCATATGTTAAATGAAAATACCTGCGCTCTAACCCGCTGTTCTAAGTGCAACAGATCAGGAAATAGACCACAATTACATAATTCAATGGACGATGGGAATTGAACCAAAGACCTCCTGAGCTATACAGTGATAGGGAATGATTGATTACGTTAGGTATAGCCATAAAAAGTTTATTTCAACGCTCTAGACCCACCGGTTACAGAGATATTAAAATGAAACGGTTCAGGATTCGAACCAAGCACTTCAGGTATACGGTATAAGTCCAGAAGATACTAATTAACTATATAACATTTATAAAATTTGTTGGAAGTCGCTATCATAATTACTTTCAGAGTTATAACGGTATTAAAAGTGCTCACTTGTGCGGGAGTCGATCCCAGGATTGAGACAATTTACCTACCTGCCCTGAGGCGGGATAAATAGAAGGGGTGGTGGTTAGCTCTTTGTTGCACTAAGCTCAGAGTATTATAGAATTGAGAGTTTCAGCACAGTGTAGATAAGATGTTGAACTCTCCTCTGTGTTAATATATGAGTGATGTAGAATGCTCATTGATTTAGAACTCTCCTATATGAAAATCGAGTTGTAAAAGAAGGGGAGTGTTGGCGTAGTGCCGTTCTCCCCTGTGCAGTGAGATGTTTTTGAGGGTTGGGATGATGATGATGATGATTGTGTGTGTGTGTGTGTGTGTGGTAACGGGGGTTCCGAGGATGTTTGAATTAAATGTGAATGCTTTTCGATGTGTGTGTGTGCTTGAACTCTCATGTATTCTTTTCGATGTGTGTGTGTGTGCTTGAACTCTCATGTATGAATATCGAAGTCTAGGGTTCGATATTGTGATGGGGCGGTGTGGGTAACGGGGGTTCCGGGGATGTTTGAATTAAATGTATTGATAGTAATTCTTCGATGACTGTGCTTGAACTCTCATGTATGAATATCGAGTCTAGGGTTTGATATCTATTACGTTCAGTGCTTCGATGTCTGTGCTTGAACTCTCATGTATGAATATCGAGTGTAGGGTTTGATATCTATTACGTTTAGTGTATGATATATGATGTAGTATCGTTAAAGTCTAGGGTTCGATATTGTGATGGGGCGGGGTGGGTAACGGAGGTTCCGGGGATGTTTGAATTAAATGTATTGATAGTAATTCTTCGATGACTGTGCTTGAACTCTCATGTATGAATATCGAGTGTAGGGTTTGATATCTATTACGTTCAGTGCTTCGATGTCTGTGCTTGAACTCTCATGTATGAATATCGAGTGTAGGGTTTGATATCTATTACGTTTAGTGTATGATATATGATGTAGTATCGTTAATCTTTAGATAAAAGAATATCGAGAGAATGATTAGGTATGTTTACTGGGAGAGATTTATGAAAATAAATTCATATATCATACACTAAACGTAATAGATATCAAACCCTACACTCGATATTCATACATGAGAGTTCAAGCACAGACATCGAAGCACTGAACGTAATAGATATCAAACCCTACACTCGATATTCATACATGAGAGTTCAAGCACAGTCATCGAAGAATTACTATCAATACATTTAATTCAAACATCCCCGGAACCTCCGTTACCCACCCCGCCCCATCACAATATCGAACCCTAGACTTTAACGATACTACATCATATATCATACACTAAACGTAATAGATATCAAACCCTACACTCGATATTCATACATGAGAGTTCAAGCACAGACATCGAAGCACTGAACGTAATAGATATCAAACCCTAGACTCGATATTCATACATGAGAGTTCAAGCACAGTCATCGAAGAATTACTATCAATACATTTAATTCAAACATCCCCGGAACCCCCGTTACCCACACCGCCCCATCACAATATCGAACCCTAGACTTCGATATTCATACATGAGAGTTCAAGCACACACACACATCGAAAAGCATTCACATTTAATTCAAACATCCTCGGAACCCCCGTTACCACACACACACACACACACACAATCATCATCATCATCATCCCAACCCTCAAAAACATCTCACTGCACAGGGGAGAACGGCACTACGCCAACACTCCCCTTCTTTTACAACTCGATTTTCATATAGGAGAGTTCTAAATCAATGAGCATTCTACATCACTCATATATTAACACAGAGGAGAGTTCAACATCTTATCTACACTGTGCTGAAACTCTCAATTCTATACTACTCTGAGCTTAGTGCAACAAAGAGCTAACCACCACCCCTTCTATTTATCCCGCCTCAGGGCAGGTAGGTAAATTGTCTCAATCCTGGGATCGACTCCCGCACAAGTGAGCACTGTTAATACCGTTATAACTCTGAAAGTAATTATGATAGCGACTTCCAACAAATTTTATAAATGTTATATAGTTAATTAGTATCTTCTGGACTTATACCGTATACCTGAAGTGCTTGGTTCGAATCCTGAACCGTTTCATTTTAATATCTCTGTAACCGGTGGGTCTAGAGCGTTGAAATAAACTTTTTATGGCTATACCTAACGTAATCAATCATTCCCTATCACTGTATAGCTCAGGAGGTCTTTGGTTCAATTCCCATCGTCCATTGAATTATGTAATTGTGGTCTATTTCCTGATCTGTTGCACTTAGAACAGCGGGTTAGAGCGCAGGTATTTTCATTTAACATATGCTGTGAATGTTTTATGATTCCGTATTCTAGAGACCCGTGGTTCGATCACCGGTTCTGATGGAATAACTTTAATGTTGAATAACTCCCGTTTGAATAATGATAATGCAATTAAATAACGAGTACATACATGCATTAGCCCCGAAATAGTTGCTGAAATGGTATTTTGCTCCTTACGATCAGGGTTCGAATCTCGGCAGGATAATTTAAATAACTCTGAATATCAATGCTTTAGGCGTGTTGACAAGCTCATCCCATAAGATCATACATCATGACTTGGCCCATGACCAAAAGGGATGAGTACCTTAACCAAAATACATAGACTTTCAGATCAAATGACTTAATCACGAAGTTTAAGATAGAAGCATAAGACTGAACAAAACAAGATGGATGAAATAATTGAACTTAAGAAAGGAGAACGGATGTCCATAGAAAAATCATAACTAGGTTAAAGATGTATGTAAAGGAATCAAGAACACGTGGTTGAGGATGAAGTGAAGGAGCCTAAGGACGCTCCCTAGATGAGTTAAATAGTGTAATAGCTGAACTTGAGAGAATATAACTTCTAGGTTAAGAGATGTATCAAACAGCTCCAAGAAGGTATGATTGAAGATGTAGAGATGCCTAAGGGTGGTGATGGGGGCTCCTAATGTAACTTTAAAACTAAAAGGCGTAGCTCAGTCATGTTTATACTCGTTTGAATTGTCTAAATTGTATCTTCAAAACTATTTATTTATTGCCTTTTTAAATTTTAATTTGTCTAATTTTTTCTCTCATGTGATTTCTATACTAGATAAAGAATAATCGTAAACTGCTAAAATGAATAGAGTTTTCTTTAAGGTTTTCTCCGATAGTAGAACCACCTTCGAACCCCTGTGGTATCAAGATAATAGTTTTCTTTTAGGTTTTCTCCGATAGGAGCGCCACCTTCGAACCCCGGTATTGGTGGGAATGATGAAGTTTTCTTTTAGGCTTTCTCCGATAGTTGCGCCACCTTCGAATCCCGTTGGTGGAGGGGATGATGAAGTTTTCTATTAGGTCTGCGCTAAGTGTATAAAGAGAGCTTGATCGAGCTTAGATTGTGCACTACGACACACACGCCGTAGACTCCGAGGAGGAAGGACCTCTCAGCACCACGCAGAAGACTCCGGGGAGCAACACATAATGGGAAAGAAGAAGGCATCGTCATCGAAGAAACAGAGCCAGGCACCGAAGTCTGCGCCGCAGCTCTCGCCAGCCTGCTCTCCGCCGTCTCCCGCCTCGCTGCCGCTGCCGGCAGTTGAGAGGGAGCCCCTCGCCGCACCGCAGGGGAAGTTCTGGGCAGCCAGTCCCGCTTCCCCCGCCTCGCCGGATGCCAGCCAGCCGACCAGCCTTTCGCCGCATCACGCAACTGCGGACAGCAACAGCCTGCAGCTGCCTTCATCGCAGCTCTCGCCAGCCAGTAGTCGAGCGTCGTCTCCCGCCTCACTGTCGGTGACGGTAGTCGAGAGGGAGCCTCCCGCGGAACGCACGGGAGAGGTCTGCGCCACTCGGCCTGCGTCTCCCACCACGCCGTACGCCCGCCAGGAGCCCAGTCAACCGCCGCCGAACAAGGCAGCTGGGCCCCCTAGCGCAACACAACCAGCCAATACCTCAGCACCGCCGGAAGCTGCACAGCTTTATCTTGCCGATACGCAAGCAGCTTCGCCTACACCGCAGACCGGCCGATCTCCAGCCGCTGCGACCTCCTCTCAGCCGCCGACAGGAACCAAAGCTACACACTGCGCAGTAGTCGTCGGAGTACCCCTGGACTTCCCAGCGAGATATCTCCTCACCGCAGCGACGCAGAAGTGGCCCACGGCCACCAGCGCCTCCCGGATCTCGTCGAGACGAGGCCCAACCACCTGCGTGCGCCTGCAGTTTACAGATCCTCGGGACCGCGACGCCGCCTTGGCCTCAGGTCTGCCCATCTTGGGACAGCTCCTGAAGGTGGAGGCCAGTAAACTGCAGCGACACATCCCGTGCCGGAACTGCTGTGCCTACGGGCATAGCGCCGACACATGCACCGCGCCGCCACGGTGCCATTACTGTGGCTTTCATGCCCCAACTTCAGCGTGCAGGGCCCACGATCTCCGCCGACGCCGCCGGTACTGCGCTACCTGCGATGGCTTCGGCCACTTCACAGGGCAGATGCAGTGCCCTGCGTACCCTCGCGCAAACCCAATGAGCCCAACACCCCGGAGCAACGCCACCAGCGAACCTGCGGCATGGCAGCAAGCACTTGGTTGCCTCCGCGAGGACCTGCAGCAAGTCAACAGCAGACTCCAGTCCCTAGAAGAGCTCCTCACAACAGTCACCGCCGCCAACCGCCGGACTCCAGCGGAGGAGGTTCAGGACCTTCACTCAGAGGTCCTTAATCTCAACCAGCGCTTGGGCAACCTGGAGGAATCCGTCACCGCTGCTGCCCAACAACAGAACGACAACCACGCCACCCTCATTGACGTCCTCGACACACTGTCAACTACACAACGACTAACAACCGATGGACTTACTCCGCTGAGCAGTCTCACCACCTCAATGACCATCCTACAACAGTATGTAGAAACCATCAGCTGCCAACTTCAACACTCCGAACAGCTAGCCAAGGAACATAGGGACACTCTTGCCTCACTCCAACGTAAGATGCAACGTGTGGAGGCTCACCTCACCACGGACTCTTCCACTCTCCTCGATAGACTAGACCAGCTCCACTCCACACTTAAGGAAGTGTACAACAGCATCAACACACCAAAGAATGATCCGATATCTCTAGATGATATCAGCGCCGCCTACTATGCGGAATACCATGCGGAATCCACGGAGAGGCCCAGGGCCCACTTCGTCAGCTGGAAGCCCCACCGCGCACCACCACGCCAATGAGGACGCCACAACACTCCCCCACACGGCGACAACTGCCAAATATGATGCCCTCCAATATATGTTACAATAAAGATTCACCCTGACTACCTTCCACTTTTCACCCCTTACTCTCCACGCGCCTCGTTCAGGGCCTTTTGGTCATGTTCGACGCCTGGCCATAATTCCTTTACCCGCTCGCCGTTATTGACGGCCAGCTCCTACACGTTACCTCTACTAACGGGAGTGCTTTTAGCGGGATCCCACAAAGCCTCTCAAACTACCTTCCTAACTTTCACCTCCTAACTATAAAAAAAAAAAAAAAAAAAAAAAAAAAAAAAAAAAAAAAAAAAAAAAAAATTAGATTGTAATTACGCTAGTGTGTTTATAGCTGAGCGGATCAGCTTCCACAGTGAAATTCATCATCAGCAGCGCTGATAACTTATCAAGGTGAAGAAGAGAAGTGAAAAGGTGTATCAGACAATTACTTAGCAACATATTCCCCAAGAATTAGTCTGCACATAACAAAAACTATAGCAATGGAAGCTCTGTTAGACACTGCTATTCCAGAATTTAAGTGTGGTAAATGTGATAAGAGTTTCCTGAAAAACTACCATAAAAAGAGACACGAGCTGGTCTGCGGTCAGTATTATGAATGTAAACATTGTGCTGACGTTTATGGTACTGAACATCGCAGAGATGTGCATCAAGAACGATGCGAGAGAATAATTGCTGCTAAGAAACTCAAGATCGAACCTACCAAACATAAATTGCTGTTAATGGTTCCTGATGAAGATGATGTCGTAGAATATGAAACAGCTTTCCAGGATCGACTGAAATCATATTTCATCCAATGCTCTACATGCCAAGACCTGAACACCTATCTCCAAGAATCAAAACAGCGGATAATTCAAGCCATTCAGAAGGAGCTAAGGATCCATAAAAGTGTGAAAATTAACATCATGGCTGAATGTCGGTTTGTGAATGCCATTGGTGACACTACTGATAAAGCATTTAAAACACAAAATCAAGCAATATTTTTAGAAAGTGACTTGGATGCCATCTTGGAAAGGAAATTCAAGAAACTTTGTACTGAAATGGAGGAAAGTCAACTTAAAGGAAGCAACTGGGCTTTATTAGCTGTTGACGGGGTTCGAGTTAGAATCAACAAGAATAATGGACTAAGAGGAAGCAGTTACATCCCTCTACCGAGCTCTATTGGAGCTAAAGGAGCCTGCATAAATCCCCAGAATTATGAAGATGTAAAATGTTTTATGTATGCTGTTCTCGCCAAGTTCATTCAAAAGGATCCTCAACGTGTTAGCAAGTATAAGGATTTTCAAGAAAGATATGACTTTTCCTGCGTCTCGTTTCCTACGAGCCTGACTGATATTCCGAAATTTGAACGAAGAAATAACATCTCTATAAATGTTTTCGGACTGGATGAGAAAAATCAAGTGTTTCCTATGAAGGTTATCGATGAAGAACTGTCCGACCATCGTGACCTGCTTTTATTAAGTGATGCAGCTGGACGTCATCATTACGTTTATATAAAGAATTTCGAGAGACTTATTCATCAACAAAAAACCAAATGTGAGGGAAAACTCTACATCTGCAAACGCTGTTTTACGCACTTTGATTATCGAAATGGAGGAGTTGAGAGGTTAAATGAACATAGAAAAATATGTAGCCAACACGGAGTTGCTAAGATTGTTATGCCAACTAAGGAGAAATCTATTGTTAGATTCAAGAATTATGAAAGGATGTTGAAATTACCTTATGTCATATACGCTGACTTTGAAAGCATTCTTACCCCTTACCACGGGTGTTCTTCTAATCCCGAAACGTCTTATACAGTTCCATATCAGAAGCATATTCCTATGAGTTTCTGTGTATATGTCAAACCGTCGGCCTCAATGGAAGGTTTACAGACTGATCTTCCTACTGAACCCTATGTATATCGTGGTTATTATGCTGCACCGAAGTTTATGGAGTATGTAAGTTCTCTCGCAAAGAAGATTAATAGTATATACAAAACTGATGCTCCATTAACACTAACAGATGAGCAGCAAAAATCTTTCGAATGCTCTACAGAATGTTACTTATGTGGTAAAGAATTTACCAGAGAGAACTGGAAAGTACGAGATCATGATCATATAACCGGTGAATACCGAGGAAGTCTACATAATAAGTGTAATTTAGCCTGTAAAACACCTAATTATATCCCTGTCTTCATGCATAACCTGAGTGGATATGACTCCCATTTCATTGTTAAGGAGTTAGGATGTACTAGCGAGAGAGTAGAAGTTATTCCTAGCTCAGAGGAAAGTTATATATCATTTTCCAAGTATGTTGGTGATATTAAACTCCGCTTTGTGGATACCTATCGCTTTCTTAGTACCAGCTTGGATAAACTAGCAAACAATCTAACATCATATCCTGAAACCATAAAGTACTTTGGAGCAGAGCAATTCAAATCGATGACCCGTAAGGGTGTTTTCCCCTACGATTACGTTACATCATGGGATGTTTTGAATGACACAGAACTTCCTCCTAGGGAGGCATTCTACAACAAGCTGAACAAAGAAGAAATTAGTGATGGAGAGTATGAACATGCAAAAAGTATATGGAGACAGTTCAACATTAAAACATTAGGAGAGTATAGCGATCTCTATCTAAGCTCAGATGTTCTTCTACTAGCTGATGTGTTTGAGACATTCAGAGACCAGACCCTGAAAACTCATAAAGTTGATCCTGCACATTATTTTACATCTCCTGGACTTACGTGGGATGCAATGCTGCTGTACACAGGAATTGAACTAGAATTGCTACAGGATTACGATCAGCTACTCATGGTTGAATCAGGTATACGAGGAGGATTATGCCAAGTGTCTCATCGATACGCAAAGGCGAACAACATCTATATGGAGGAGTATGACTCAAGTAAGCCCTCTCAATATATTACGTACGAGGACGCAAATAACCAATATGGCTGGGCGATGTGCCACGCCCTTCCTTATGGGGGTTTTGAGTGGGTTTCTCCTGCAGATATTAACCTAGAAATACTTCGAGAAGATAACCCTCTCGGCTACATTTTAGAAGTGGATCTTGAATATCCTACAGAACTTCACGAGCTGCATAACGATTTACCATTCCTGCCCGAGTGTATCAAGCCTAAGGATTCTTCTACAAAGAAGCTAATTCCACACCTTGGATCACGGACTAAGTATGTGGTGCACTACATGACCTTGAAGCAAGCTCTTGATCATGGGATAAAACTGACAAAAATCCATCGTGTACTACAATTTCGACAGTCGTGCTGGTTAAAGCCTTATGTCCAATTCAATAACGGACTACGACAAGGATCTAGAAATGATTTCGAGAAGGATCTGTACAAACTTTTTAACAATGCCATGTTCGGAAAAACTATGGAGAATATAAGAAACCGAATGAATATACGACTTGTTACCGATTGGAAGACATTGGAAAAGCTGGTTGCTAAGCCTACGTTCATTGATCGAACTATATATGGACCTAATCTGGCTGCAGTACACTTGGCTTCACGAGAGATAGTGTTCGACAAACCTATATACATTGGGATGTGTGTGCTGGATATCTCAAAAACCTTGATGTATCGATATCATTATGATGTGTTATTGCCGTATTACGGGACTGAAAATCTAAAACTCATGTACATGGATACAGACTCTTTCATCCATAGAGTGACTACAAAAGATATATACCAGGATAAGTTACGTTTTCTTGAACATCTGGATACTGCTGATTATCCTGTCGAGCATATATGTCATTCTACAAAAAACAGGAAAGTTTTGGGAAAATTTAAAGATGAAGCCAATGGAAAAATTATTTGTCGTTTTGTAGGGCTCAGACCTAAGATGTATGCTCTTGACATAGATGGAGGTGTAATCAAGAAGATTAAAGGCATAAAGCGTAGCGCAATCAGGCAGTACATCAACTTCGATAGCTATGTGGAATGTCTTAAAACCCAAAAGATCCTAAGAACTCCTATGAACTTAATCCTATCCCGAAAACATAATGTTTCTACAGTTGAAGCTAATAAAATACCCCTGTCGCCTCATGACGACAAGAGAGTGATTGCTGAGGATGGAGTATCAACATACGCGTACGGACACTATAGTATTGCAAAAAGTGTGCAAGAGGAGGCAACTTAGATCAGAAGATAACGGTTATCTCTGTAAGCTAAGCTACAGAATGAATATTTACTCAAGTAACATCTATCCTACGACTCTCACGACGCCTGAGGAAGAAAGAAGAAATAACAAAAATGGAGGAAGGCGTTAACTCTGCCACTAGGATTAAATTCTAGTGCTGGTCTCCAGCCCAGATAAAAGAGGAGAGGCGTCTACTACTGAACTACAAGCTAACTGAACGCACTTTAATGTTAAAATAGGTAAATTGAAAAAGTAACTACTATCTCGTAATCTGAAATATCCTTGAAAAACCTTTTACTTAGTTATAAAATGATTTAAGTAACTGAACTTGGTCTAAAAAATCCTTGAAACATCCTTAAACCTCATAACATCTGAAAAAGCTTGAAAATAGCATAAGAACATTGGTTTAGCGTTACGACTTATTACAAGACGATGCAGAGGGGGTAAAAGCTTGAAAAAAGACACAAGAGTATAAAGATATCAATCTGCATGAAAATACGTATGAAAACTCTATGCCTAGACCATTGCAAATATACCTCTAAGAGTAACGAAGATATCTCTAGCTGGAAAACCTTTAGCTATGAAACCTATAGCTTCAATTCTATTGGTTATATGTCAAAGATTCTAAAAGGGCACACAGGGGCCATGTTGACCAGAAAGGAGATACCTTTCTGAAAATTTGTGGAATATTGCTAATTACAATACTCAACATATAATTTACCTCCGCTAAGATAATAAGTGTATTTAGCCCATTTTCATGCGCAGATTCTGAAAATGATGCTAAACGTGGCACATCACGTCACAATTTTTAGATGTTTTAAATATGCATAATCGAAAACGATTTCGCGTAGCAGCCGGTAATATGCGTGTAATTGGTTACCTACCTCTGACCTACAAAATTACTTTTGCAGGTACCTTCAAGATGTAAAGATAAAAACATGCTGTACAATTTAACCAAAGCATAATTAATGGTTTGTTACTTCTGCATGACAAAATATCTGGACTGCATAGGGAAAGTGAACATGTTATTCAATATGCAGAGATTGCTCTGCGGTGCGTCCTGTTGCACATAGTGAGAAGTTGCCGGTTACTATACCACCTCAGACATTAAATGGTGGCATTATTCATGAGGGGAATAGTGATTTCCATGCTGAGTTGTACCAGGAGCCAGAGGCCTCTACTTCAAAATATGCTAACTTTCAACCAGAAAATTCTGAAAGTGAAAGACATTTTTAGAGCAAATACGCTGGAATGGCTTGGAAATGTGTAGTGTTTAACGCCCGCTTTTACTACATACGGCACCGCAGGCGGTGACACTGATGATACAGGAGGTGAATATGAAGCACCGGTGGAATGAGATGGCGGGGGAAACCGGAGGTCCGGGAGAAAACCCGCCCCAGCGCCGTGTTGTCCACCACAAATATCATTTTGCGGTGGCCTGGGATCGAACCCGGGCCGCCTTGGTGAGAGCTAAGTGGTCCAACCACTGAGCCACGGCGCGGCCTGGAATGGCTTGGCTTGCGATTTAAATTTGGTAAATGAAGAATCTTAGCTTCTGGTTTCCAGGCTGCAAAATGGGAATTCCTTGCACCTGGTTCAAAAATTACAAAGTTTCGAAATATATATTAGAAGTTTATCATATGAAAGAGAATATATGCTTGTGTATAGACATCAATGCTTTAATGCGTGAGTTAGGAACTGAGCATAATCCAGATGACTGGTAATTGTTTATTGATTCATCAAAGTTCGGCTTAAAAGCTCTGTTACTTCATAATAGTAATAAGCTTCCACTTTTCCATGCTGCAGATTCTCAGCAGAAAGTTATGAAAGATGTTCAAGATTGAGTATGTTTTAAAATACGAGGTTCATTGCTGGAAAATATCAAGAGGCAGCCGTGATACGCAAAAACATTTTGGTACAACAGCGGGGCAAGCGGCAGGAATATGTGCCAGGGGAGAATAATATGAAACAAACACCATTGGTTCAGACTGATAAGATTCTTTTCTTTCCCTTACATATAAAGTTTGGGTTGATGAAGAGTTTAGTTAAGGCACTCAACAAAAACGGTAGCGGATTTGCATATTTGCAAGGAAAGTTTCCACAGTTAACTTATGCAACATTTAAAGAAGGAATTTCTGTTAGACCTCAAATTCGAAAGCTTGTGGAGGACGAAATGTTTGAAAAACCGTTACAAACAGTGGAATTAGCAGTTTGGCAATCACTTATAAAGATTGTGCGTGGTTTTCCTGTCAACACAAAGAGAAGAGTTCTAAAACTTTGGTCTCATATTTGTTGAAATGCATTTCGATATTTATAATTCTCATGATACACCTCACATATTTCGTTTCATTTAATTTAGCTGTATAATAGTCTGTTATACAATCATGCTGGGACCAACCCTAAGATGTTCCTTCCTCTACTAAGTAATCGCAAAATGCTCCTTGAGATAAAGTATGTAGAAAGTGTTACTTAGAACTACATTGTAACAGCAAAAGGCATAAAGACAATAGTGCACGCTCTATAAACGTGATGATGCTCTGAATGTCTAAGTAAGCATCCGATGCAAAAGCAGAATTTCCTAAGTATTTATGTGAGATGATGATCAAAGCTGATATTCCGTTGAGCAAAGTAGACAATCCCCGTTTTCCAAAATTTTTGAAAAAATATACTAATGGGCCGGTCCCACATCAGACAGCTCTCCGTAACGAATATTTATCTGATTGCTACGAAATTACGTTAGGTTATATTAATTAGAAGAGCTGTGAACGGTAACAAAATATTGGTGTGAGTAGATGAAACCACCTAAGTAACAGGCAGATATTTGGCGAATCTAATTGTAGATGTACTGTCCAAGAACTCTCCAAGTAAAACCTGTTTATTGGCTACCGGTCTTGGATGAATTAAATCATAATTCTATAGGAGTATAGTTTAATAAGGCTATGTGTCTTTTATAATCTCTTGGGATGTGGATGCTGTTACGGATGCTGCCCCCTATATGGTGAAGGGAGCAAGTGGAGTAAATGAATTATATAAGAACAGTATTCACATGACATGTGTTGCTCATGGACTTCACACATTGGTTGAGGAGACCCGTGCTATATTTAATGATGTTGACACCCTTATTCTGCAATGAACAAAGTATTTCTTAAGGCGCCTTCAAGAATACAACACTTTCGAGAAATCGCACCAGGTATTACCCCTCCACCAAAACCAGTATTTACAAGATTGCATACCTTTTTAGAAGTTGTCTCTTATTATACAGTAAAGTATGGTTCAGTTGTAAATTCTATTGATTCTTTAAGCAATGAAAATGCATCTAGAGTCAATGTTGCCAAATCACTCATTTCCTCTAAACTCTTTCAGGATTTAAAATTCATACATACAAATTACGGGATGATGCCAAAGAGTTAGAAACATCTGGTTTAGTACTTTCCAAGGATATAGCAATAATAGAAGAGGTTTTGAAAAAGAATCGAGAATTGACCCCGGGACCGTACAAACAAAGGATAAACAATGCATGGCAAAATATCCTACAGAAAAATAAGGGTTAATTAACAATATGAAACCAACAGTTGATAGCATAGTGTATTTTAAATATGCACCGTTAACATTCTGTGATGTTGCAAGAAGCTTTCCATCGTTTAGAAACTGTTTGAGTGATCGACGCTGACGTTTGACATTGAATAATTAATGAATGCCTGTAATAGTTCAGCGCAATTCGGCTTTGATGGCTCCTAAGATATGGATCAATCACAGAAGCAAATTTCTTCTTATAGCTTTACCAATATTTCACTGTATGTATATTATCATGTGTTAGATTTAGATTGTAACGACGTGTTGCACTTCTCACTTTCAGACTGTACGCTAGGCGTGGTTTCTTTTACGTCTAAAGTCGACACAGACACTGATCCACAACTGTATAAAGCAACCTCACGAAAACTCGCACAAAACTTTCATCTTTATTAATCACTTACGGCACCAAGGTTAAACTTAATGCAATGCATGAACCATAGCTTGCGGAAGATTATAAATCTGATTCTTCACAACAGCAAAAAACAAAAACAAAACAGAAACCGCTTTAAAAAATAAAGACATCTAAAATTAAGCAGCTGAAAGAAGAATGTAGGTTTAAGTCTTCCGGGAAAATGAAGAATGTTTTACATATATGTCGCACACTGAAATATGCGATAATGATGACAGATTTATACGTCGATATTGTCACATCCAAATAACGCTCATATTAACATATGAGCAATTAGTCCATAATTTTATCCATTTTTTAAAGTATGCGCCAAATGAATCAACATTGTGCTAAAATGATTTACCTATGTGCTATGAAAGTACTGTAAGTAATATTTGGCATTCGACACCTTGTAGCGGATATAAATTATAGGGTGAGTGTGGAGGAAAGTAGCGATGTTGCTGGAATGTATGTGGTAAATGTGATTAGTAATTTACTTCTTGATAAACTATGTTAATACCATTTCCGATTCGCTGATGTTTTAGTCGTAGATTCCCCAACATGATTAATCAACCAGGCGCTTCTATCGTTTATGGCCACAAAGTATGTTTGTTTACAAATTTTCAACGACTTACTTCAATCCGAACTAAAGAAACACGTCTATATAGCTTATGTGAGCCAGCTGGAGGGCAAATAACATCCAGTGCACAGTTGGGGAACCTTGCATCTCCGTTTCCGCGTAACTGCGTGCATCTCATAGTAGTTAGTTAGCTCCACACTGTTTCGAACTTCAACGCTAACCCGGGCTCACACCCGGGCTTCAACGCTAACAGTTCAATCTGTTCATGAGCTACACGGAAAGCGCACGATCACGGCTTTACTTACTATTTCGTTCTATCCTAAACGTGGATTTGATTGAATGTCCGTGTAAGAGGCATAAGGTTTGCAAAAGCCTAGTGTAGCCTTTAAGAGACGTATTCGCTTTTTCATCATTAACATCATTGTCATCATTACTTTCTTCTTTTTCTTCAGCATCATCATAATCATTGGCCACTCCGTGGCCGAGCGGTTACACCGCTCGACTCTCTCCAGGGCGGCCCGGATTCGATCCCAGGCGACCGCAAAAATCAGATTTATTGTGGAAAATACGGCGTTGGGGAGCGTTTTCTCCGGCATATTCGGTATCCCCCGCCATCTCATTCCACCGGTGCTCCATCTTCATCTCATGCGTCATCAGTGTCACCGCCTGTGGTGCCGTGGACGTTAAAGACTGCACATTTCCTTTTCTTATCATGTCATCATAATCAGCACTATACCGAGCGGGATGGCTCAGGCGGTTTCGCCCTGGCTCGATTCCCGTAGCCAGCCTTCATGATCCATTTGTTTCTTCGGGGGTTTATCCGGGTAGTTAGTCGAATGCTGGGTAGGTTAATTATACCCCCTAAATTTCCTGTTCTTCCATTTCACCTAATTATCATTTCAATTCATCTCTCATCTTGTGGTCTGTTTCATGGTAGAAGTGTCGGCAGGTGTCTCGGCGGTGCTCGGCAGGATGATACGCTCTGAGTGAAGACTTTCTGCTCCAGTAGGACGGTCTCTGGTCTCCTAGCCCGGTCTTGTGCTGCCGTGCCGGCAAGTTTCTAACGGTGAAATGTAGGGACCCTGCCCTCTGCAGTGTCGTGGCTCCTTGGGTCGGCCGCCCTCTCTCTTCTCTCACCTCATCCTTCCTCACAGGGTTGCCCCAGGTACCATAGATGAAGAGTGGTCGCAGTGCCGAATCCCCTCCGTACCGTAGTACTCCAGTCGAATCCAGTTACCACTATACCGCTAAATATGGCGTTGTGAAACAGTAACTTTCTAAATAACTTCCCCCATGATTTCTTTCTTTTGTTTTGGAATCTACATCATGTTTTGACATAATAATCTGAATATAACCTGCTCGTTTTAGATGTTCTGAACACCAGAACATACAGAGAGCGAGAAACACATTTCTGAAAATTAATGCCACTTGGCCAAGGCACAAGAAACCAGTACAAATGAAGATTGCATTTCCATACCTAAATATTGATGAACGAATTACATGCTAATTGAAAGTAGGAGGTTAATACGTAAGTATATAAATGTAAAACAAAAATAAGCTCACTTTTAGCTTTCTTATGCTACCCTACACATATGTATTTACAAGAATGACTTCTTTGAATAAAGCATTAATAAAGAGCGCATTGTGTAACTGACAGCAGATGATTATTTCAGATTAATTCGTTGTTTTATCTGCATAAATAAAACGAAACTTTCATTTTCCCGCCAGGCCTTACAAAAATGCAAATTGGTGAGTATAATTATAGATGACTCGATTGAAAGAAGAAAGTTCTCAAATGGAATGTGGGAGCTAAGTACTAATTATATGGCATTTGAATACATTTACTTTCACGCCACGTAATATAATTGTCGACTAGCCCTTAAACCTCTCGCTCACCCTCACACACACGCGCACTCGCGCGCGCACAAACACACACTCACACACACACTCACTCTCTCTCTCTCTCTCTCTCTCTCTCTCTCTCTCTCTCTCTCTCTCTCTCTCTCTCTCTCTCTCTCTCTCACTCAATCTGCAGTCACTCATTACTTTTTCATGTCAATAAGCATTTCTTCAAATAATTTCATGAACCGTACTTGGCAGGATCTTCGATAAAGCATCCCCACCTTAAACGAATTATTTGACTATTTACATCATACAGTAATCTGGCTAATTATTGTTATATCCTAAATGTCTGTTCATCTCAGAGTTTGCGGTTGAATTCAAATTAACTATCGCATTTATTGCATCACCAGTTGAACTTGATTTAATGATATTCTTGGTTTACAGAGCATTAGTTGCAAATTCTAAATTACTCTGCTTCATATAGTTGCATGTTTCAATGTCCTTTGGTTGAGGATGTGTGACATAAAGGTATCTAGTAAGCAAAAGTTGGTTATGACACGTACATTGACTCATTTTCAGTCATAAACGTTTTAAAGCAATTCTGTATAAGTTCTTGTAAACAAGTTTGTTTGTCCGTTCCGTTTAGCATTATCATTCTTCCCTAGAGACTGTGGAACCGAACCGTATACATTCGGATTCCACACTAGCACTTCCATTTTTACCGCAGAGCTCTATGCAGTATACCGGGCCATTTTACACGTACGTCGAAGAAAGTTGGGGGACTGCTTAATTCTGAGAGATTCCCTCAGTGCACTTCAAAGCCTACGGCAGCTGTACAACTACCACCCTATTGTGCAGCGGATACAGGATGCCCTCCACGTTTTACACGCTTCTGGCGTTAGCGTGGTGTGTGCATGGATCGCTGGTCACGTAGGCTTGCGGGGGAATGAAATGGCGGATTCGGCAGCCAAGACGGCTACCATGAAGCCCAGGGTTCGAGTACCATGTGTGACATCGGAAGATTTTAGGGCCGTATTGCGGAGAGCTGTGCAAACCTGCTGGCAGGAAGAGTGGTCCGCTCTCCGCAATAATAAACTTAGAACTATAAAAGAACTTCCGATTCCCTGGGTTACCTCCTGTCGGTCATCCCGTCGCGAGGAGGTCATTTTGGCTCGGTTGCGCATTGGGCATTGTTATTTTAGCCATAACTGTTTATTAAACCGGACACCGGCTCCAGCTTGCCCATTCTGCGGTGCCGAACTGTCGGTGTGCCATGTATTTTTAGACTGTTTTAGATTCGCAAGTCTCCGGAGGTCTCTCCAGCTGCCGGCCAGCTTGGCAGAGATACTCGCGGATGACGAGACGGCGCTGGGTAAAGTTTTAGCGTTTGTTTTATCTGTAAATTTTAGGATTTAGGCCATAAGAGCCTGGGTATTTTAACCATTTGAACCTGTTTTCTGGTTTTATTGGTTTTAGTTTCTTCTTTTTTAGTCTTTGCCACAGTCGTGCGGGTTTTTTATCTTGTTTTTATTTGATTGATAGCCTTTTAGTCTCAAATTTTTAGCCTTTTAGTCTTGTCGTGTTTTAGCCTTTTTATTGGTTTTTAGCTCCGCTGGTTTTTATGGGCGCTGATGACCCAGCAGTTGAGCGCCCTTAAAACACAATCATCATCATCATCATCATCATCATCATCATCATCATCATCATCATCATCATCATTCCCTAGAGCCACGAGGCTAAGGTTATCATGTTGGAATAATTTTATAGCTTTACTCTTAATATCTTAAGAAAAGAACATCTTGGTTTTACTCTGGGTAATTGAGAATAATATTGCATTTCTGTCTTTAAGTCAAATGTTACTTCTGTAAGGAAAAAGGATGTTTTAAACAAACCTGTGCACTATATATCCCTATTATTTCATTACCTATTAACTGGTAACTAAATGATGTTAACTACCCTATTAACTGTCTCTATTCAATTCATGCTTTTGTCAAATTGCTTTGCTGTTTTTTTCCAAGGCATAGCCAGTAAGCAAATCCGTTTGGCTCTTTGTCCAGTTTTCCAAACCTCTGTTGAGCTTTCTAGTTAGGTGAAGGTGATATCGACTAATCTTTTCACTTCTAGGTGTAATCTCTTCTTAAAATTCTCTAGTTTTCCTTTTAATTCCTGTGTTTTTCAATGTTCCCTTTGAAGAGAAGTTTGAGAAGCAAGTACAAAACCTCCATCTGAATGTGGGTGAGTTTGTGCCATAACAGATGCACATCGTTATTCCTCTGCCTGTATTTGGGGCTTGTTTTTGGCACAATTTTCTCTTACTCCTCTCTTCTCTGGGAGATAATTTTGTAATGTATTTCACTGTCCCCTCTTCTTTTTATTTCTTTTATACAGCTCTATGTCTTGCTTTTGCTTTTTTTTTTCCTTTTTTTCTTTTGTCATTCTTTATTACCGTTCAGTAGCCAGCTGTTTCTGGCGGTGGTGCTTTGCCTATTCATTCTCTTTTTTTATACTTTAACGCCCATGGCCTTTTCCGGATATTTGGCAAACATAAAAGAAAGAAATGCGAGAATATTATATCCCTTTTTCTAAACAACAAAAGTCTCTAACGGTAGATCATAGATAGTGTTCGATATTAAATAGAAAATTTATAGATACAAGATACTTTCCTGTGCTGTTTAACACAAAAACTTAAAACTTCAATTAGTTCACATTTATGACAGTACGATCGTTTCGGCTAGAGCCTAATCACTAGGTTCAGTGAACGCAATGAGCACATTGTTAACATTTTTTGGCTACAGTGAAACAAAGATCTGCGAACAGAGCAGAGAGTATACTTTTGTTTAGATTTATTAATAAAATAAACTTTAAAAACATTTAATTTTTAAGAAACGCCAACAAAACTGCATGACAGGACTGATGAGTAATGAATTATACGCTTGTAGGTTCACCAACAAAATATAATGCATTATCCTTACTTAAAAAGAGCACAACACTTGGTCAAAAATAACTATTTATAACTTCTCAGTAGCAAAGCTTAGAAATTCGGCAGCACAGGTACTAGTGCTTTTGCTGAAAAATGCATTTTCAGGATGCAAGTTTTAACATTTATAGAACAATGGTATTTTATACAAAAATCATACTGCAGAAAATCATCCTGACATTTATGGCATTTAGATGGGATGCCATGGTCAAAATACCACATAGAGAATAATAGTAGCGTAAAATACACTAATTTCTCTGCTGTTTTATATGAGTACTCATAAGACGTCCGATAAACGCCAATGAACAAAATAATAATTTACTAACTTCTTCAGAATACGCAAATATTCTTAGCTTTTTTCTCTATTTAAGAGCTGTAGTATATACAATAAAACACGAATATAAGCTAAATTTTTTGCGACTACTTTTCCCAAAAGATGTTATACTTAATATGCATACAAACAAATTGTTTTTCTTTTTTTCAGACACTGGAATACCTGATAAGGCATTTGGAAGCTCGGGGAATGATTAAGCGGGCTCGAAAGAAAGATACTTTGATGTTTATGATATTAAGCGGTGCACTTATGTATCTGCTGAGGAAGTATCATCAACATTCTTCAAGAGCAGCACAGTTGTGGTATGTCTAATTTGTGGAATTTCATTTCCAACAACCATTAAAATGCCCTACTTAAAAGATATGATGACCATCTACACCCTGTAAATAAAGTAAGCTAGCCGAAGAATACACGTATTGTTTGAAATAGCTCTCTAAATTAAACTAATTACTTGTTATATAAATCTATAATTAACTAGTCCCAAATAAACAGCATTCAATTAGTCAATGAGGCATGTTTTTAGGCACAATTAAGTACAGTAACTCCCTTGAAGATTATGGCCGATGTTCACACGTCATGAGACACAGGTGCACCCCAAGTGACTAACAGTTAGTCTCCTAAACTGTAACAGTAATAATTAGGAATTTCCTACGCCAAGAAACATGAATGAAATAGGTAGTCCAGTGAGTCAAATTTTCCAAGACATGAGTATTGTAGATGCAACTGGTGGCGCTGTTGAAATTTGATATTTCTACAACTTGGACCAATGTGCTTTTACAATTTTATACATTGCCTCTGTAATGCACCGTAACATTTATACAGCAATGTACTTTCCTTCATATATTTTTAGCTATTACATTGATTAAAATAACATAATCATAGGGTGATTGTTGAGTTTCCATTTTTAATAAATGCATTTGTTTGCAAATTAAATTATTTTCTAATAGCTGAGAAATTCTATTATGGATGTGTAATTGAACTTCCCCTAATCTCTATAGTTTGTGAGAAATTAGATTATTTGTGAAACATATAAGTTTAATGGCAAATTGACAAAGGTGAATATACAGCTTATATTTTTCTTTATTAAGTATGAATCAGTATCTACATGCAGTGATCATTAGTATAGCGTTTCTGGACAAGTGTATCATTTTTATAACTTTTTGAAATGCAGCACGTACCTTATATGGACAGATGTACAAAGAAATCGTTTTGAGGTAAATGACTAAGTTTTATATAAGATATATTTTATGCAGCACTGTGTGTATTGAATATAATAATAATAATAATAATAATAATAATAATAATAATAATAATAATAATAATAATAATAATAATAATAATAATAATAATAATAATAATAATAATAATAATAATAATAATAATAATAATAATAATAATAATAATAATAATAATAATAATAATAATAATAATAATAATAATAATAATAATAATAATAATAATAATAATAATAATAATAATAATAATAATAATAATAATAATAATAATAATAATAATAATAATAATAATAATAATAATAATAATAATAATAATAATAATAATAATAATAATAATAATAATAATAATAATAATAATAATAATAATAATAATAATAATAATAATAATAATAATAATAATAATAATAATAATAATAATAATAATAATAATAATAATAATAATAATAATAATAATAATAATAATAATAATAATAATAATAATAATAATAATAATAATAATAATAATAATAATAATAATAATAATAATAATAATAATAATAATAATAATAATAATAATAATAATAATAATAATAATAATAATAATAATAATAATAATAATAATAATAATAATAATAATAATAATAATAATAATAATAATAATAATAATAATAATAATAATAATAATAATAATAATAATAATAATAATAATAATAATAATAATAATAATAATAATAATAATAATAATAATAATAATAATAATAATAATAATAATAATAATAATAATTAATAATAATAGTAATATGATAAACATAACGCAATGAGTATTTTTGTTAAACATGTGAAGCAAAATCATTCACTTCTGTATTTGTGTATACACGGTATATTTCACACGGATCAGACAAGATTTAGCACAAAATATGCATTTTCTACAGATCTAACTTGTTCAGTTGCGAAAATAATACATATGGAAGTTGAGTTTGAAAATTCGGAAACAAAAGTTACAGAAGTTTCAAAATGTTAATGCTCAGAGTTCATAACAGTTTCAAACTATTCCGCTCTGAAGCTATATATAATATTTGGAATGAATTCTGAAATTAGATTGTTATTGCAATCCTAATATTAGAATTGTTAGTAAAAAGGGGTCCGATGCATAAGTCTTCTGCTTCTCGTTCAAAAGGTAACAAGTTCGAATCTTGGTAAGGTTGAGTTATATGGTTAAGGTCTTCTTTGCGGTTTTCCCTTTTCCTGAAAGATGAACTTGAGTAACTCTAGCTCTATGGACACTAGGCTCATTTGAGCACCACTATAACCATTTCATTCATTGCCCTATAAGACTTAAAGTTGGAGAAGGTTAACTGAAAAAAAATCGGATTTCAATATAATTCATTTGCAAACTTTTCCAATGCTGCAGGTAACATTTTGAGACTATGAACATTTTAAGTTAGTACGGCTCATTACATGATTTCTTGGCAAACAAAAGCTATATTTGATGCGGACAGTTGAATGTCGTTACAGCATCTTATATGCCATTAAAAAAACTATCCCTTCAGTTGAAACAATTAATAGGAAAATACCTACATTTACGATTAAGGAAAATACACGTGACTGCTTCTGTGGTACCATAGTTTGCAAAGGTCCCGGATTTGATTCTCGGCTGGAGAACGGAGATTTTCTTAGTCAGCATTATTATTCCTTATATTCCCTATAGTCCTTACGTATGGCTCATAGTGTAAATCTGTGCATATATTTAATATTGCTGCAAGAGAAATGAAAAGAATACAATGATAGCGCGAGATAAAAGACTGCCGGCACCGATAGGGTTACGCTTCTGGAAGGTGATAGAACATTCGATTGCTGTTTGGTCCAAAAAAATCTCGAATTTACGAAATAGGTATTTAAGGACGTGACGGCTCGCAAAGAGTTAATTGTGAAACAGTGTTGTGAAATGAGAGACAGCCAGCTGTGTTGTAACGAGAACTAAGAATGTAATCTGCTGTCATTGTTATTGTGATCGACCGTGGTAGACTGATGGTGTATGTAAGGTAATGCTGTTGTAATCTATAAGAGTATTTCTACTAAAATAAAGGGTACTTTTAATTTCTGCAACTCGGCCTTTTAATTCTACGGACCCACAAAGTCACAGTATTATGGAGGCAAATAGGTCTATAAGATTTCGGATCCTTGGGACTTTTATCCTTAGCTTTTTTAAGAATAACGATATTGGCCTCCTTCCAGCAATATGGGATTTCCCCTGTTATCAGACATTGATTAAATATATTACATAAATAAGGAGCAATGTAATTTTCTAAATTCTGCAGAACTTCGACCTGGATGCCATCCGGTCCTGGCGGCTTCTTTTTCGGCATCTCTCTAATTGCTAACTTTTTCTGCCTCTCGAACTCTATCCTTCTTAATCTGTGTTCCGCATTATCCGTATCATAATTGTCATCTGGTAATAATCTTTGAAGAAGGTATTTTGCAGATTCTTTCCATGATATTGTATATTGTTCATCTTCCCTCTCTAAAGTTGATAAGACCTCAGGAGCCGTTACCTTTTCCATAACAATTTTATAAGGGGTTCTCCACATATTGTCTTTCAAACTCTCTTCTACAAAGTAATCACAAGATCTTCTTCTTACGTCCTCTAATTTCTACTTGCACCTCCATTTGAGTTCTCTGTATATATTTAGATTTATCTTTGATCTGCTGTTATGATGCTTCGTTGGTATATCCTCCTAGATTTTCTTACCTTTTTTCTCATTTTCTGTAATTGTTCATTTCATACGGTATTGGTGTTGTATTTAAGTAAACCTTTATCCGTAGCTTTTTGTATTGATTTCGTTAACTCACAAGCCTTTGTATTTACATCTGCATACTCCGTCATTCTAGGTAATATAAAGTTATCTATTACTTTATTCCAATCAGCGATTTCAATTATATATCTTGGTATTCCCTTTCTATTATCCATTCCATTAATTTCCTCGAAATGTGTATAAAAATAAATTAAATTATGGTCACTGCTTGTCAATTGTTGTCCAACTCTCCAGTTCTTTATTTTCCGATTTATATACCCTTTTGCCGGGGTAAGGTCGATGTTTTCCTCTGCATTGGCTCTATTATGAAAAGTATACGGATTATTTGGTTTATTTGTAATTTCCAGTTGATAACTCATTATTATTTCCGCCATTTGTTCTTCTCTGGTATCCGGATTTTTACTGTACCATAAAAATGGCTTCGCGTTCGCATCCATTATATAAATAATTGCTCTGCTAGTTAAACTGTTCAATATTTTCACTGTTTTTCAAAGATGTTCTTCAATATCGTCCATATATTGGTAATACTGATTAAAAGGTATAAATTCTAGACCTTTATACTCTAATTGTACACAGTTAACATATTTATCACAATGCTGGCTTATCTTCAAGATCTGTATATTTTTATTACTGATGACTACTAGTGCTTTTGTATCGTTCTCATCATGTATATGACATCACTGGTAAGTGTATTGCTCTGCCTCTAAATGTGTATGGTTCTTGGATACATATGACATCTATAAGCATTTCTTCTGTCAACTTCCTCAACTCTGTCATAGCTGTTTTAGATCTCTGAGCATTGATTTGCGCTATTCTTATATTATATACCTCATTCATTTTCCTCCATCCTTCTTTGACTATATTTCTATTATCCATAATCTGTTATGCTAATTAATCTATTAAAACAGTTAATACAGAGGAAAATCTTTCCCGCCTTGACAGGAAGCCTCCAAATTCAGTTTCTTATTTGGATCTCTTGCAATTATTGTTTTCCTTCTAGAGTCGCAAGGTACACAGATACCGGATAAATCTTTCCCGTCTTGACAGGATGCCTCCAAATTCAGTTTCTTATTTGGATCTCTTGCTATTATTGTTTTCCTTCTAGAGTCGCAAGGTACACAGATACCGGGTAAATCTTTCCCGTCTTGACAGGTGCCTCCAAATTCAGTTTCTTATTTAGATCTCTTGCTATTATTGTTTTCCTTCTAGAGTCGCAAGATACACAGATACCGGATAAATCTTTCCCGTCTTGACAGGTGCCTCCAAATTCAGTTTCTTATTTGGATCTCTTGCTATTATTGTTTTCCTTCTAGAGTCGCAAGGTACACAGATACCGGATAAATCTTACCCGTCTTGACAGGATGCCTCCAAATTCAGTTTCTTATTTAGATCTCTTGCTATTATTGTTTTCCTTCTAGAGTCGCAAGGTACACAGATACCGGATAAATCTTTCCCGCCTTGACAGGATGCCTCCAAATTCAGTTTCTTATTTAGATCTCTTGCTATTATTGTTTTCCTTCTAGAGTCGCAAGGTACACAGATACCGGATAAATCTTTCCCGCCTTGACAGGATGCCTCCAAATTCAGTTTCTTATTTAGATCTCTTGCTATTATTGTTTTCCTTCTAGAGTCGCAAGGTACACAGATACCGGATAAATCTTTCCCGCCTTGACAGGTGCCTCCAAATTCAGTTTCTTATTTGGATCTCTTGCTATTATTGTTTTCCTTCTAGAGTCGCAAGGTACACAGATACCGGATAAATCTTTCCCGCCTTGACAGGATGCCTCCAAATTCAGTTTCTTATTTAGATCTCTTGCTATTATTGTTTTCCTTCTAGAGTCGCAAGGTACACAGATACCGGATAAATCTTTCCCGCCTTGACAGGATGCCTCCAAATTCAGTTTCTTATTTGTATCTCTTGCTATTATTGTTTTCCTTCTAGAGTCGCAAGGTACACAGATACCGGATAAATCTTTCCCGTCTTGACAGGGTGCCTCCAAATTCAGTTTCTTATTTAGATCTCTTGCTATTATTGTTTTCCTTCTAGAGTCGCAAGGCACACAGATACCGGATAAATCTTTCCCGTCTTGACAGGATGCCTCCTAATTCAGTTTCTTATTTAGATCTCCTACTATTATTGTTTTCCTTCTAGAGTCGCAAGGTACACAGATACCGGATAAATCTTTCCCGTCTTGACAGGGTGCCTCCAAATTCAGTTTCTTATTTGGATCTCTTGCTGTTATTGTTTTCCTTCTAGAGTCGCAAGATACACAGATACCGGGTAAATCTTTCCCGCGTTGACAGGTGCCTCCAAATTCAGTTTCTTATTTGGATCTCTTGCTATTATTGTTTTCCTTCTAGAGTCGCAAGGCACACAGATACCGGATAAATCTTTCCCGTCTTGACAGGATGCCTCCTAATTCAGTTTCTTATTTAGATCTCCTACTATTATTGTTTTCCTTCTAGAGTCGCAAGGTACACAGATACCGGATAAATCTTTCCCGTCTTGACAGGGTGCCTCCAAATTCAGTTTCTTATTTGGATCTCTTGCTGTTATTGTTTTCCTTCTAGAGTCGCAAGATACACAGATACCGGGTAAATCTTTCCGGCGTTGACAGGTGCCTCCAAATTCAGTTTCTTATTTGGATCTCTTGCTATTATTGTTTTCCATCTAGAGTCGCAAGATACACAGATACCGGGTAAATCTTTCCCGCGTTGACAGGTGCCTCCAAATTCAGTTTCTTATTTGGATCTCTTGCTATTATTGTTTTCCTTCTAGAGTCGCAAGGTACACAGATACCGGGTAAATCTTTCCCGTCTTGACAGGGTGCCTCCAAATTCAGTTTCTTATTTGGATCTCTTGCTATTATTGTTTTCCTTCTAGAGTCGCAAGGTACACAGATACCGGATAAATCTTTCCCGTCTTGACAGGGTGCCTCCTAATTCAGTTTCTTATTTGGATCTCTTGCTATTTTTGTTTTCCTTCTAGAGTCGTTTGGTACACAGATACCGGATAAATCTTTCCCGCGTTGACAGGTGCCTCCAAATTCAATTTCTTATTTGGATCTCTTGCTATTATTGTTTTCCTTCTAGAGTCGCAAGGTACACAGATACCGGATAAATCTTACCCGTCTTGACAGGGTGCCTCCAAATTCAGTTTCTTATTTGGATCTCTTGCTATTATTGTTTTCCTTCTGGAGTCGCAAGATACACAGATACCGGGTAAATCTTTCCGCGTTGACAGGTGCCTCCAAATTCAGTTTCTTATTTGGATCTCTTGCTATTATTGTTTTCCTTCTAGAGTCGCAAGGTACACAGATACCGGATAGATCTTTCCCGCCTTGACAGGATGCCTCCAAATTCAGTTTCTTATTTGGATCTCCTGCTATTATTGTTTTCCTTCTAGAGTCGCAAGATACACAGATACCGGGTAAATCTTTCCCGCGTTGACAGGTGCCTCCAAATTCAGTTTCTTATTTGGATCTCTTGCTATTATTGTTTTCCTTCCAGAGTCGCAAGGTACACAGATACCGGGTAAATCTTTCCCGTCTTGACAGGGTGCCTCCAAATTCAGTTTCTTATTTGGATCTCTTGCTATTATTGTTTTCCTTCTAGAGTCGCAAGACACACAGATACCGGATAAATCTTTCCCGCCTTGACAGGATGCCTCCAAATTCAGTTTCTTATTTGGATCTCCTGATATTATTGTTTTCCTTCTAGAGTCGCTTGGTACACAGATACCGGATAAATCTTTCCCGCCTTGACAGGATGCCTCCAAATTCAGTTTCTTATTTGGATCTCCTGCTATTATTATTTTCCTTCTAGAGTCGCTTGGTACACAGATACCGGATAAATCTTTCCCGCCTTGACAGGTTGCCTCCAAATTCAGTTTCTTATTTGGATCTCCTGCTATTATTGTTTTCCTTCTAGAGTCGCTTGGTACACAGATACCGGATAAATTTTTCCCGCCTTGACAGGATGTCTCCAAATTCAGTTTCTTATTTGGATTTCTTGCTATTATTGTTTTCCTTCTAGAGTCGCAAGGTACACAGATACCGGATAAATCTTTCCCGCCTTGACAGGGTGCCTCCAAATTCAGTTTCTTATTTAGATCTCCTGCTATTATTGTTTTCCTTCTAGAGTCGCAAGGAACACATATACCAGATAAATCTTTCCCGCCTTGACAGGGTGCCTCCAAATTCAGTTTCTTATTTGGATCTCTTGCTATTATTGTTTTCCTTCTAGAGTCGCAAGGTACACAGATACCGGATAAATCTTTCCCGTCTTGACAGGATGCCTCCAAATTCAGTTTCTTATTTGGATCTCTTGCTATTATTGTTTTCCTTCTAGAGTCGCAAGGTACACAGATACCGGATAAATCTTTCCCGTCTTGACAGGATGCCTCCAAATTCAGTTTCTTATTTGGATCTCTTGCTATTATTGTTTTCCTTCTAGAGTCGCAAGGTACACAGAAACCGCATAAATCTTTCCCGTCTTGACAGGATGCCTCCAAATTCAGTTTCTTATTTGGATCTCTTGCTATTATTGTTTTCCTTCTAGAGTCGCAAGGTACACTGATACCGGGTAAATCTTTCCCGCCTTGACAGGATGCCTCCAAATTCAGTTTCTTATTTGGATCTCTTGCTATTATTGTTTTCCTTCTAGAGTCGCAAGGTACACAGATACCGGATAAATCTTTCCCGTCTTGACAGGGTGCCTCCAAATTCAGTTTCTTATTTGGATCTCTTGCTATTATTGTTTTCCTTCTAGAGTCGCAAGGTACACAGATACCGGATAAATCTTTCCCGTCTTGACAGGTGCCTCCAAATTCAGTTTCTTATTTGGATCTCTTGCTATTAATGTTTTCCTTCTAGAGTCGCAAGGTACACAGATACCGCATAAATCTTTCCCGTCTTGACAGGATGCCTCCAAATTCAGTTTCTTATTTGGATCTCTTGCTATTATTGTTTTCCTTCTAGAGTCGCAAGGTACACTGATACCGGGTAAATCTTTCTTCCCGCAATCTTTTTTCATATGATCCTCTTCGCCACAGTGGGGACATACTTCTTTATCCTTATTGCAATATTTTGCTACATGTCCGTAATTCTGACATGTTATACATTTAGCAACACTACATAATCCTTTGCATTTATAGCTTTGAACCCAATATATAACTTTCCATATTGTAATATTCTTTTTCTAATTTCAGGTGTGACATCCATTACATGATGAACTGTGTTCCTATTGCGGGGGTCAGACTTAAATCGCAAATTCACATTTTGATTAAACTCTTCCCAACTCATCTCAGAGAAGTTTTGCTCAAAAATATTTTCGAATGGTATCCTCTTTTTCAGTTGCTAGGAAGTCAGGCAGTATTAATGGGTTTCTCTTCTTAGAAATTTCAGTTTTTAGTCCTTTCTCTTTGAATACGTGATGATTATTAATTTTATTCATCTCCTCATGAGTCTCAGTTTCAACAATAATGTTTCTCTCAGTTTTTCTGATATTACATATACACAATTTATATTTGGCCGGATTTACATTCCTTGTAAGAGTTTCTTGTATTTATGTAGAGTTTTTCACTTCGGAAGTTAGAAAGACTATATTTCTGTCTTCGCAAAGCTTTTTCAACTCTTACTGTGTTATTATCCGGCTTACTTGCAGTTATGTCTGCGTAAGTAATTGTTGGTGTTACCTTTTCTTCCTTTAACAAGCTCCAGCTTTAAATTGTCGTGAATCTTGGTAATGTCAGCTAATAGACCATTTACTTTAGATTTACAGCTCACCGAACATTTATCTCCAGCCATGGTTAAACTTATGTCTGCTACAATATCAGTTATTCTATTATCCTCCATCAGATCTATAATATCTTTTGACTGCTCAGCTCCTGCCATGGCCGCAGCTTCCCTACTTTGATCCGGGTAACGCTGTAAGGAAGAACGGGG
This sequence comes from Mantis religiosa, assembly GCA_030765055.1. Classification (NCBI taxonomy): domain Eukaryota; kingdom Metazoa; phylum Arthropoda; class Insecta; order Mantodea; family Mantidae; genus Mantis; species Mantis religiosa. Next base: position 181,420,330 of record CM060950.1, read on the forward strand.
CTGAAATATATCCCTCTCTTCTCTCCGAGGATTTTCCTCCGAGGATTTCCATGCTCCTCTCTGCTAATGGCAATACAAAGTATTACCACGGCCCGGGGCGGATGTCGAGGACGTGGGAGCCCCAGCAGGACCTTGTTGAACCTCGACAGCGACACCGCTACGCCGAGGCTCGCTACAATTTGGTAGTTAGTACACCAAGCACACTAGCTACTGCTAGCACCACTGTTGCAAGGTCTTGGCGTCCCGTCGCACCATGAAGAAAAATCGGCGCATGGACTTTCTCTCGCAGCACGTTGTTATTTTTCGGCACGAGCAGCCAATGAATGCAAGTAGTGTTAATATACAACGAAGTGCTAAAAGTGTCCTGAAAATTTGTGTCAAATGGCTCAGTAATTATTTTAATTCAAATGTAAGTCTAAGGAAGTAACTAAATATAGGGGGAGAAAAACTGAGCTTTGGGAGATGCGTGATCTCTGGAGTTGAACCACAAAACTTAGCGACTCATAACAACGTTTGTGGGACGCATGTTGCTTTCCTACAAATTATTCGAAATATTATCCTTATTTAATCAAAGCATTTGAAGAAATGATACCACTTGTCATATGAATCGCAAGGAATTCCATTTATTAGAGATTTACCGAATTTCCCACAATTCATGTCATTTAAAACCTTTAAAGCTCGACTCACAGAAGATCCTGTGACTGCCGGAGCTCCGTTTTGAATCAGGATGGATTGCGACGTTGGGACATTCTACATTAGAGTGTGGTCTGGTGAACGATCTGCTCAGATCTACAAACGCAATGTACTATAAAATCTATGTTACAATTTGTTAAGCCCCAGCCCTCAGTTCCCATCATATAGCTTTTATATCCTCTTTAGAGTTGGAAGATTTCACATAGCCTGATATAAATACAGGTGATTCAAATTTATGTTACCGTTCTATGATAGAAACGTGTGATTATGAAGCATATATTAAACATGTGTCATGTCGATCCTAATTAATCAGCTTCTATTATTTCTCTTCAACACGACTCGGCATGTTTCTATTGCGTTTAATGGTTATACACTGACTGGCAGAATAACATTGGAGCAACGAATAGTTGTAGCAAACTTGGCGGAAACGTATGATTCGCCGACTATAATACGTCAAAATTCCGGCAGCGATTTTCATGTAACCTACCAAGTCGTAACAGTATTGCACCCTTGATGAGCCACTACTACCAACGCCCGCCTGGGTAGCGTGTCTGCCTCACGTTCAAGAGGTCCCAAGTTCGAATCTAGGTCAGGGTGAGTCACCTGGATAAGGTATTTTCCGGGGTTTTCCCTTATTATGAAAGACAAATTGTCGGGTAACTCTAAGCTCTAAGGACCCTGGGCTCATTTGAGCATCATTTCGCCCATTCCATTCATCGTCCGATATGACTTAATGTTGGAGGGTGTATATTAAAAAGAGAAAAGCACTACTAACCCAATTCGAATGTTACTTGCAACAAGGTGACACACCACCGCATTCTGCCCCTACTGTACGTGTCTAGATTGATCGCACTGATACAGGTGCACTGATTGTGTAGTCCTGTCCTACATTACACTCAGAATGCGAATAATGGGTCACAGGAAGTGAGTTTGTATAGCAGGGAAGAGGAGCCTATCAGTGACTTAAAGCATCACATATTAATGTGAAGTAATCCATTCCCCGTGAAATTTATGTTTGGTTTCAGTTTGTTGAGTATGGTAGTGAAGGGGTGAAATTCGCAAATCAGCATTTATATATTAATTGAAAAGACATAGAGCTTCACCATTAGAGTAGTGACATAACTTTAACTCAAAGTCTTGCCATTTGATTGGTAGCATGATTTTGGTTCACATGTGTGTAAGATCTAAACGCTTTCGCTATGTCTTATTATGGCAAACACAAGATTCATAATTTCCTTTTCATTTAAATCTGCATTTATGTTCGTTAAAGGAAACTTTAATGAAATTCAAAATTGTACATGGTAACATAAGAAATATTTTTGCAGGTTCTTTGTACCATTGCCACCCAGACAGAAGGATGGAGCTCGCAAGAAAGTGAGAATAAAAACACTTCAAAACGATGCCAACCACAATACCAGCTGTTACATCGGCAGTGCTTCTCCTCGCATATGTCCTCATTCAGGAACATGTTTCAAGAATACTGTAAAGGTAAATATCGCACCACAAATAGGAATATGGAAGGTGACTCAATGTTTCAGTTTGTTATTTGTGTTTTGTCGGACAAGTAGTATACCTATATATTTCAAAATAGCTGCGATAGGTTCGAAAATCGAGGGGAAATGTGTTTCTGGACGCTCATGTTGAAAATATGAGAGCGATGGTGCAATAATATGAATATAATGGTAATGTGATATTCTCCGTTTCCGGTGTAATGTTAGGAAAAGTCGTACGTACGTGTCTAAATGTCGAGAGATGAAACAGGTTGAAAGGGACATGTTTGTTCTTAAACCAACACATCTTGTTTGCGAGAAGGAAGAGTTCCAGATAATAATATTTGTTTATATTGAATGGATAAGGGGCGACAAAAGTATTTGATGGATATGTATGTTTTGAATCGTGCAGCTCTAATTTTCGAGAGGAAAGGTTCTCCAGATTTATGTACGTTATTTGCAGTTAATAGTATTTACTTAAGTTGAATGTTAAGAATGGATATTATTCATGCATGTTCTGAATCGAACGCATTTGTTTTGAGAGGGAAGAGTTCCCCAAGTGATGGATGGCATCTCCAGCTGATAATATTTAATTATTTGTTTGCGTTGAATGGGTAAAGTAAGCAAAATGGCCTGTACATCTCGGAAGTGCTGAAATAAACACGCTATAGAATTGTGAAGTAGCTCCAGTCTCCCCGTTCAATGAGCGTAAAATTCATTGTCGGTAACTTCGAACGACAATGTGCTGCGTGGCATTACTACATATGCAGCGAATGGCAATGTGGTTCAATGTACGGGCACCAGGTTTATTAAAATGTAATAAAAAGCCTATCAAGTGTGTCAGCTGTGGTGTGTCAGCTAGAACAGGCGTGTAGGATCGACTACATCCACGCCCTCGGTCGTTCTGCACATCGGCTGGCTAGCAGACAGCAGTCAGTATATAGCGAAAAGTGAAACAGGGCAGAACAGCATTGTCTTCTGGGAGCATCTACAGGACTACGAGCGTATACAGCAACACTGAAACATGCGATTGAAGTACATTTCGAGCCGCCTGCAAAGATCCATCACAGTAAAAAAAAAAATATTTGCAAGACGAGGATGCAAATGAAGAAGCAGCTGTTCGACCAAGACAAATTAAAAATAATGATGTTCGAACCCATGGCTACTTTACTGATGAGGACAAAAAGAGCGAAGCCGAATAGTGTGTGGTTGTCCGGTATCTCAATTAACGATGAGCACATAGGTTTGTTTGTTTGTTCTACGAACTCCCATTTCTGTACATTAAAGCGCCAGATAAAAACATTTGTGTCCATCACAGCGGAGCACTGGCAGATAATAAAGCGAAATATGCGTGTGTTGGAAACGAATTTGGAAGACGGTAAGGACCTATGTGCATCATACAGTGAGAATATAATCTATGCATACAGTATAACAATGTGTATGAATAAGGTGAATGAAATAACATTTGTGAATACGTATTCAAACGCAAATATTGTACATCTGAACAGCACTGCATTAAGAGGAGGAGACTAGTTCCAGTTATGGACATGAATTTATTTTAATTATATGATATACGCAAATCAATGTTTTCATACGATGGCGCTTGAACTTCCAGTCTGACTTTCACGGCTCGAGTCACAGTCTCCTCGGGTTGATGAGAGCAGTCGATGAGGAGGAGTGGTGCATATTTCCAAACTCACTTTTCTTGAAATCTGGTAACCTATCGGTAACCTATCGAGAAGTGATCACACAGAGATGCAAATCTCGAATTCCCAAAATCCAAATTCATATGGTTACATGGGTAACACTCGCTGTTGACATAAGGTTTCAGATTGGTGATGTTGCACTGATGAAAGACAGGGCTATCTTAAGCGAGATAATTTTTATTTTTCTTCTTCTCCTTGAACTTCCCTAGTTATACCACTATCGTGGTGCTAGGGGATTCTTGGTCCTCTAGCCCTTCTGCCTTTAGTCGCCGGATAGGAACCAACACTGTGGTTCAGTTAGAGAAATTCAGGAAAGTTAATAACAGAGCAATTGGTGGATGATGAAGGAAGAAATAGGAGAACCCGGAGAAAACCCGCCCCAGCGCCGTGTTTTCCACAACAAATCTCACATCAAGGCGGCCCGGATTCGATTCCAGGCGACCGAAAAATGAGATTTTTGATGGACAACACGGCGCTGTGGCAGATTTTCTTCAGGATCTCTGGTTTCCCCCGCTATCTCATTCCACTGATGCTCCAACTTCATGTCATGTATCATCAGTCACCGCCTGCGGTGCCACATGTATTAAAAGCAGGCGTTAAACACTACGTACTACAAAGTCTGACATGCGGTCACCTAGGATCGAACGCGGGTCACCTTGGTCAAGCTGTCAAGCTGTCTAACCGCTCGGCCACGGCGCGGCCTGCGGGATAATTTATTCTGTCGAATTCTGCGAGAAAACGCGCGTTTTCAAGTTTCGTAGTTGTTGCAATGTTTCAGGTGAAAGCCTTAGTTTGTCGTACAGCAGGTTGAGTGTGGCGCAACGTGCAGAGGTTTATCCGACTTGACGGTTTTAAGTTTCTCGAATCTTGGCATCCGAAATTCGAAGTATGAGCATCCTCCTTTCAAATGTAGTTATGTGAACAACAATTATTACAATTTTTTATCTATTGAGAACCACTAAAATCTTGCTATAACGTATGACTTGCTTGTAATCGTTTGAAAAGTATAGCAACATATAAAGGGGAAATATAACACTGAAGACTCCATTCTTTGTTTTCACGATGTTACCAGCATTCTGTAAACAATTAGATACCAGGGCGTTGAGAGATGTATAGTTGCACATCGTTGAAGAAATACCTGGATTCCTGGTTTCCAGCCACAGCAGCCCCTTTCATATTCAAAACAGAAGAGTCATGGCATTGTTAGTTAGCTTTGACGACGAGGATCTGCCACCATGTTTAGTGAGACATCCCTCTATGTAGAGATAACTTCTACTAGAAAGCCTTTACAAATTTTCAGCTTGACACAGTATTCTAATTTCATTGTGCTCGTCAAGAGTGCATATATTTTATGGCAGGAATACGTGCTCTCATTTTTACTAATCTTATCATCAAAGGTCAAAACTCCAGTTACACGTACAGAGCTTTGAGCAATATCTCAAGGAAGTTCCGATTAGATGACCTGATCATATGGTTTGTCAAAGAGCAACATTAATTCAATTTTCAGGTAGGTTTTCTAGTAAAGCAAAGGCGCTAAAGATGTATTTCCAATGTACTTATGCGTACCGATATGGTGATGGTTTCGTTCCTGTAGTTGAAAGTATCACCTTTCTGATCTACCACTCGAATGTTGACATGATCAGTGACATTCGTATCTATGATTGGTAGATATATCAAGTTAGATAGTTTCTGAGAGAAGTGGTACCTTGGAGGAACCGCTGGAAAAGACTCACATTTACTCTCGATGAAGGAACTGGTAGTGAGGCTGCACTGCTGCTAACCTGGAACATGTTCACTAAACCGTACTGGGTCATCACGTCTGAACCCCATATTGCCCTGCAGAGCCGAGAAGAGAACCGATGGAACTCTCTCGAGCAAAGTGGATACTATACGGACATTGTATCTCAGACTTCATGGTGTTATTACAGGTTTCTTTATTTAAAACCTGACGGAGCATGCGGCGTTTTGCCTCTCCCCGGGCCTTGATGGATTTCCCAATATCGACTGCCGTTTTTCGTGGGGTTTAACATTCAAGCACGATGCTGAAATGAACGTTATTCTGTATGTGAAAAGAATGAAGGTCTGTTGAATACAATTCACGATCACGATGGTCCGAATAAAAAATACGCAGATGAAACGACACTAATTCACGGTTTAAACGGTAACCTATCCTTTCGAAAGCAACGAGTAAGTGAGACAGCGGATACGGTAGATGATAGTAACGCAGCAATTAAAAAATGTTTGAAATTTATCTGTAAAGCTATAGAATGAGATGGAAGGTACTTTAAATAGAGCTCTAACAATCATGGCCGAAAGAATGAGAACTGCAGTGGAAGCAATGAGCGAACGACAGGCTGAGCTATGTAAGGAGCTAATCTTGTCAATGAATAACGTTAATACATATAAAACCCAAGTGAATGTCACAAATGCTATCCTAGATGAACTGACGTACGCTTCATACTAAAGCGTTCAGAGTTCTCTCGTTAAGGTATTGGTAAACGTCCGGGCTCTAATACAAGTCAGCTGTAAGCGATAGTGTGATATTTTTCTCTATGGTATCATCAGCACAACCTAATACAGCAGGTACAGCGTTTGCAATAGTTGAAAGTTAGGCTGCGGAATAGTAACATTGATTGCTCCAACAGAACAAGCTAAAGACGGTCATAAGCTAATTTGATTCTTTCCTATAAATTGTCAACAATAGTATAAACATGCATTCAGTTTACTACGGATGTTGAAGACTCAAACAATCCTCAGATCGGCACAATACGGGGATAAAAAGAAAGTTTCGCTCCGTGAAAGTTCTAAAGTTCGAAACTCAAGGTGTCATGTCCGAGGTTCTCCAGCCTGTAACCGAGTCCATGAAGGTTATAGCCAAGACGAATCAAGAAAATGATAAACCCCACGAGAATGAGGAAGAGACAGACCTGCAGATGTACCTGCAGAAGTTTCGTACTGCTATCTCGAAAATGGAAATCATAGACCAGAGAATAAAACAATCGCATTCACCGATGATAGCATTCAGCTAGAAGTAGGGCTACAATGCAAGTCCAGTGGTGTAGGAATTGCTCTTCAAGCGTACATTGCTTAGTTCATCGCATAACTAAGAGGGTCTAGATGCGTATTTGCGGATATTGCAGAATACTCAAGTTAACAGACAAGGATACAATAGGAGTAGTCATATAAGGGCAAGCGGCGGGCACAAGTATTGCAATATTAATCGCGATTTGTGGCTAGATGCAAGGGTTCGGGTCTCGCCTTGAAAGAACACGTGCCGTGCAGAAATTTGGAGTATGTCTATTGGTCCTATTCAAACGTTCTAATAAGCAGACAGAAATAACTCATCGAATCGAGGGAGGCGGAAACTAGAACCATTCGTCCCAGATTCAAGAAATAATCACAAAATTGAAAGAAAAAAAAACTCAAGAATCACAGCATGCTCTGGCAGACCGAATTACATTCACCGGCCTAAGGACGTTTCATAGGATGGAAAATAATAAGCAAATATCTTAATTATTTATTACAAATAGATCTTATTAAAACGATACTTTATTCAACAGAAAATATAGATTATAAGTATATATTTGTTTTTTTCTTAATTTCTATTAAAATTACTTATGCGCGGCCACTTAAAGATAAAAGTGGCATTAATGTGGCAAGAGCATACAATTTGCATCCACCAGCTAAGAATGTTCAACCTAATGAATGCAAGGAATTCTACAATAAGCATATTCGACAATTAGTGATCAGGAATTGTATCAATCATTAGGTATAGTAATTTCAGCAGCATCAAAGCAGCAGCTGTAGAAACATTATTAGGGACTTAACAGCCACACAGGCATAGAGAATTCCTGTTTCAGGGCTTGCATCAATTCGCAAGAAGGTACGATCTTTGGCATTTCTGGAATAAGGAATACTAACCCTATCACCTACATTCTGGAGGACAGGGAGGAAAATATAATACAGGATGGTCTTTATGGACGCGTACTGTCAAAATCTCACTATCTTGATGTTTATCTCAGACGAGTCCTACGCATACATGGCATAAAGTACTCGTTAAATGTCTAGGTTATTCTACACAGGAATGGATCAATGCTAAGGCCAGTGTATAAAAAGGAATCTATGCTTTGTTGACAAATGAAACACCAGACTTGTTCTTTCCCATTTGAAGTGTTTTTATCTTTATATACTGTCAAAGTATCCTCGAAACTTATACAATGAGACACATTCAAACTCCTCACACTAAAATTCGCCTACAAAATTGAATAAATTCCATACAGTGAAAACATGTTGAAAAAATTCGGTATACATAAAAACAATTTTAATAGTTATGAAAGGGTAGAGCCAGAATGAAAAATTCAATGCCATAGCCGGGATTTGAACCACGGATCTTCTGGTTTCCGTCCAGTCACTCTAACCATTGAGCTACTATGGCCAACGTGCCAACAGGACATTAAATTCTCCAACTGACTCGTGTTTCTCCCGGTAGACCACTAGGAGTTCTCATAAACACATGAGACAACTACCTCCTAGTGGTCTACCGGGAGAAACACGAGTCAGTTGCAGAATTTAATGTCATGTTGGTACGTTGGCCATAGTAGCTCAATGGTTAGAGCGGCTGGACGGAAACCAGAAGATCCGTCGTTCAAATACCGGCTATGGCATTGAATTTTTCATTCTGGCTCTACCCTTTCATAGTGCGTCCTACACACGGCTAGTGTGAAAGAACAATTAATTTCCATTAATTTTAATAGTTGTTAAACTTCGTAACGAATTCCAATATATGCTTTTTCTTTCCGAATTGAAATGATTTTAGTTTACATACCATCACCAAATATCATTTAAAGTTATATGCAAAATAAAAACAATTATATAATGATAACACTTTAACAGTCGTCGCATTTAAGTTCATAAACAAAATATAATCTAAACTGATACATTGACGACAAGCAATGTGTATAATTTCGCACAAATGAAAATCAAATTTGCACCTCTGCATAAAATGCAAAAACTATCTTGCATCACATAGAGTAACAATTTTATTACTATTTAACCCGTTATTTCTAGTTTTGAAAATACATTGCCAAGGTTTTAGAAGATTTTTCTCACAGAGCGAAAATGTAATATTTTCAGATTACAGTGTCATATCCATGGATATGGAATGATGGCCCAACCTTAGGTCTAGAATTGATTTTCCTGTATAAATCGTTTCTTATCAAACCCCCTAAGTGCGACATTATTGCCTTCAGTTGTATGAACCACGTACTTATAGCTTCTGAAGCAGATCTATTTTGGTATGGCGTGTGACACTACTATCATTAATACATAATAAATATAATCATCTAACGTTAATAGAACACATAGCATCGATCGTTAGACCTATCGATTTCTTCGCCGTTTCATCGTCCTATCGACATGAGTGTAATGATAATCCTAAACCTACACATTCAGTCATAGCTTTACCCGATAATTCATTTTTAAATAAACCCGCCCCCTTTTTATTCGTCAAAGGGATGTCGCAGAATTATTATCAGTTTGATAACTAGATGTTATCAATTAGATGTAATGATTTTTAATAAATTCATAAATGTCCCTACTGGATTCAAACGGAATTGCATCTGTATTCGTATAATTTAAACATCATTTAAATATTTCTTCAGTGTTATAATATAAATTAAGTTCTTAGAGAGATCCAGCATGGTCTGTCTGTCCAATGCATATCTGTTTGGTCATCTGAATTCATCGCGTGCCAATTCGATACCTACAACACTTTCATCTCATATTACATAAGAAATTCAATTCTGTCGTGACATTAATTTGTGTCCATGTTTGCAGCTACTAGGTAACTGAACGAGTTGTACCGTCGGACATTTTCGATAAACTTACCATAAAGGCAGTTATTAATTTTTTCTTTTGTATTAATTTTGGCCAAATTTTGTTTTCTCTTGTATGCGTGTAGCAGCATTTAAGTAAATGTACGTATTAAGCCATAATGATTGTAGGATGCCACACTCGATGTATACGCATCCATTTTAAATCGAGTTTTATACACTGTTGCCTTGGTGTTCCCCTGTTGTTCTGGTGACAAAGGTGAACGGCGAGCTACGCTTCTGCGTAGACAACAGGAAGCTGAACGCTGTCACCCGGAAGGACTGTTTCCCCTTACCCCGGATTGACGACATCCTGGATACGCTAGCTGGTGCACAGTGGTTCTCGACCCTGGACCTGAATTTGGGTTACTGGCAGGTAGCTCTGGACCAGAGACAAGGAGAAGACCACATTCTCGACAGGCCAAGGGCTTTGGCAGTTCACAATTTTGCCCTTTGACCTCTGCAACACGCCAGCTACCTTCCAACGCCTCATGGAATCAGAGATGAGAGGATTGACTTATGACGCCTGCCTGCTATACCTGGACGACATCATCATCGTCGGCAAGACTTTCGAAGACTATCTCGACAACCTGAGTAAGGTGCTACAGAGACTGCAAACGACCAACTTGAAGTTAAACGAAAAGAAGTGCCAGCTCTTCCACAAGGAAGTCAACTACTTGGGCAACATAGTCTCACCAACCGGAGTGGCCATAGACCCGGAGAAGACACAGGCTGTGAGAGATTGGCCTCGCCCAAGGGATAAGAAAGAATTGCGCAGTTTCCTGGGGCTGTGCAGTTATTACCGCCGCATCATAAAGGGCCTCTTCAACATCACCAAGCCCCTCACCAGCCTGACAGAGGAACACCGAATTTATGTGTGGACGGATGACGCCGAAGACGCTTTCCTGTGGCTGAAGAAGACATTGTGTAATGCTCCAGTTCTGGGATTTCCACAACCAGGCGGCACCTTCATTGTGGACCCTGACGCCAGCGTCCATTGCATTGGAGGCGTCCTACTCCAGGTCCAGGACGGCCACCAGCGGGTGATAGCCCACTAAAGCAAGACACTATCCAAGGCAGAGAAGAACTACTGCGTCACCCGGCGAGAGTTACTAACGGTGGTACAGACCTAGGAGCACTTCTACAAGTACCTGTACGTTCAGCCATTCCACATGAGGACTGACTAATCCGTCCTCTCCTGGCTCTTGAGCTTTAGGAACCTGGAAGTCCAGACCGCCCGACGGGTCCAGAGGTTGCAGGAGTGCGACGTCACCTCTGAGCATCCTAGACGGAAGAGCCATGTTAACGCAGACGCTATGTCCCGAAGAGCCTGCCCAAAATAGTGCGGTCAGTGCACAAGAGTGGAAGAGAAGGAGCGTACCGCAGCTGTCAGAGTGGTCAACGCAGTGCCGGCGGATAGCTGGGATAGCGCAGGCCTGAGAAGGGAGCAGCTGGCGGACGCAGACTTGGGGACACTCTTGAGAGAAGTGGAGGTAGGGACAAGACCAACCTGGGAGGACAACCCACCAAGGTGTGCCACATACAAGTCGTACTGGGCTCAATGTGATTCACTGAAGACAAGATAGAGCGTGCTGTTCCGCGTATGGGAATCGCCTGATGGGAACACGCAAAGAGAATAATTGGTACTTCCCCGAAGTAAGGTCCCGGAAGTCTTGGAGGAAGTGCACACCGATACTTCAGGAGAAAACCCTGGAGCAAACCGAACAATTGACAGACTCCGACAGCGCTACTGCTGGCTGAGGCTCCGAGCAGGCGCTGAGAGATGGTACCGCCAATGTCACGTGTGCGCGCCAAGTCTTAGCCACCAGACTAGGATCCGGGGTCGCATGCAGCAGTACAAGGTCGGAGCGCCATTCTTCGCGCCGCACTTTCTGGATGTGGTAAGACCACGTCGTTAATCGTCTTTACCACTTGGTACGGTCCTTGCATTGGTTGCTGAAGTTTCGGTCAGCGTCCCTTGGTCCGGGTAGGGCGGTACAACCAGATCAAGTCACCCTACTGGAACCCTTCACTGTTGGCTTGCCTGTCGTATTGGGTCTTTATGTGGTCACTCGCCATCCAGATGTTCTGACGAGCCATCTCATGCATGTCGTGGAGACGGTCCACCAGGATCTCGACATACCCGGTTGCCGGCTGCTTTGCCTCCGCGAGGCTCCCAAATGTGAGGTCACAAGGGAGGCATAACTCTCGGCTGAACATTAAACTAGCTGGCGTCATCCAAGTGGTGTCGTGTGTCGACGAGCGGTATGCCAGCAGGAACAGTGGCACCTTGACGTCCCAGCCTTGGCCTGTCGAGAATGAGGTTTTCTCCTTGTCTCTCAGGTCCAGAGCTACCTGCCAGTAACCAGACTTCAGGTCCAGGATCGAGAACCACTGCGCACCAGTAAGCGTGTCCAGGGTGTCATCGATCCGGGTTAAGGGGAAACAGTCCTTCCGGGTGACAGCGTTCAGCTGTCCTTCCGGGTCCAGGTCCACGCAGAAGCGTAGCTATCCGTTCTTCTTCGTCACCAGAACCAAGGGGAACACCAAGGGCTGTCAGACTCTTCAGTCACTCTTCTGTATCCCATGTCCTCCAGCATGTCTGGTGCCACCGATTGTTTCGTTAGAGGGGCGCGCCTAGGTGGTTGCCTAATAGGCCGGGCGTCTACGGTGTCGATGTGGTGGAGCACTCGGTCCGTGCAGCTGTAGTCACTGTCGCTTTGGCTGAAGACGCGCTGATACCGTCTCAGGAGTTTCCGAACCCTCTCGAGCTGTTCTGGGGTCAGGTGGTCGGCCGCCCTCCCCACAAAGCCTTCCAGCCGGATCCCCAGGTTTCACGTCGGCAGCGGCTCATAGATCTGGTCAATTGGTGTTACGGTGACCACGGGCTCGAACGTCCCCAACTCTGTCCTGGCCTGGACGTCGTGATCGGTGTCGGTTTCCCGTCGGGGAGGTGATCCGTCCCCTTCAGCTGCCGCGGTGCGGGCGCTGGGGACCCTTAGCATTCGTGGTACCTCTGACGTTACTAGAGGAACCTCGGGCCGAACTGCCGAGCCCCTCCCGTCGGGGATTTTTTTTCGGATTGGGTTGGACTCGAAGGGGCAGTGTGCTCCTGACCCACGGGGATTTGGGTACCTCCGGCCAGGCAAAAGCCGCCCGGAGGGGGTAAATGTGAAATGTGTAGTGTTTAACGCCCGCTTTTAATACATATGGCACCGCAGGCGGTGACACTGATAATACATGAGATGAAGATGGAGCACCGGTGGAACGAGATGGCGGGGGAAACCGGAGGTCCCGGAGAAAACCCGCCTCAGCGCCCTGTTGTCCACCACAAATCTCACTTTGCGGTCGCCTGGGATCGAACTTGGGCCACCTTGGTGAGAGCCCAGCGGTGTAACCACTGAGCCATGGCGCGGCCCCGGAGAGGGTAGAGGGCTGCCTCATAAGTCCCGGGCACTGGCCTGCATAGCTAGTAGAAGGTGTGCTGGATCACCAGGCGGCCTCACCGAGGTTTTCGGTAGTCTTACCTGCGGGGTTGACGCGCGTAAGTGGCGTATCCACTTCCATCCCGTCTTGACGTTGTGCTCAGTGGGGGGACTTTTTAATAAATCAGATATTGCCCTATGGAAAGAGCCCCGGAGTATCCATCACTCCCGGGTAGAAGGAGGCCCGGGTCCTTGGTCCTACGGGTCCAGGACTAATGGGAGTAGAACCTCTGAGCTTAAACTGTCTGTGGGTTGTGCAGCTTCAGCGGCACCTCCTCTCGGTATGACAACAATGTCCTGGCTACACACAACCTGAGGTGTCTTCTGGTCCAGCATCAAGTTTCTTGTTCGCTGGCTCTCCAGTCGCGCCGTCACCACCACCTTGCATCTCGCGGGGACAACCACGTTACCCTTCAGGAGGACCCTGAAGATTCCCAGGCTTTCTTCAGGTTGCCGGAGTATGACCTCTTCTCCATGGAGCCGCAGACCTTCCTGCCGACGTCGACCGTCGCCTCGTGGCTCCTGAGGGCATCCAGTCCAAGTATCAGCTCCTGAACCACCTCCGCGACGAACACCCACTGACGTACGGCACTCCGTCCCAAGGTCAACTTCAGCAGTTCCTCCTTCTCCACAGGCAAGGTGTCGCCCAGTGCCGTCACAAGCTGGTATGGTCGGCTTGGTTTCCTCGACGGCAAACCCCTGGCTACGTCGGGTCTGATGTCGGCGGTTAGAACAAAGACTTAGAACTCTCGAGAAATCCGTCCCCTTCCGCCCGCCGTTTCGGCGAGCTTTCATCTACACACTGCACGCTCATCCCTTTGAATTAGTCATCGGCGCCGCCTCGATCAACAATAGGCTCGCTACATTATCCTATAGTTGGCGCACAAATTCGAAAACTGGTGATAGTTCGAGAGTATTGTGGGTCATGAATTGAAGGGTGCCTTGGGATGCTTTCGGAAATGATTTTTTTAATTTCCTTAGAAGTAAAAAGGACCCAAAGTGTGTTGAAATAGTGAAAGTGATGTTACAGAATTTCAAACAGATTGGTTGCAACGTGAATGCCATAACACATTTTCTTGATTCTCATCTAAATAATTTCCCTGATTATTTAGGATATTTTGGTTAAGAAAAGAACGAGACATTTCACGGAATGTAAAAAACACGGAAATGAGATATCCAGAGAACTAGAATGTTTACATGATGGCGGACTATTGTTGGATGTTAAAAAGGGACTGCTCTGAACCACATGCGAGAAGTTCAAAGAGGAGAAATTTTGAAGTTTAATGTTGAGATAAGGTCATGAATGAAAGGCTGTTATTAATTAATGATTAATTAATGATTAATTAATGTCAAAATAAAAATTACAATTATAAGGCCTGCCTTTTATATAAAATTGTTGTTGAAAGTGACTTTTACTACGTTTCTCAAAACTTCAATTTCAGTTCTGTTACTTATGTGTAGTTTGAAAACGTGACATGGTAAAAAAAAAAAAAAAACAAAAAAAGAGGAACTTATTTTCGAATTCAGCACAAAAATTCCGTTTAGGATACTTATCAGATTAAACAAAACAGAAAATAAGATTATCAAGGTACTCTTGACGTAACTCGCGATCATTCTGCTTCTCCTTTCAATTGACATGTGTGTACGGAAGTACGCTTAACGTTGTATCTAGTTGGCGTGCTTGGGGTCCATGTCCCCCTTGTTCATTTAGCAAAAGTCCTGTGGTTCCTTCATATCCCAAAGATTACTCAATTTGGGCCCAGAAAGTCGTACCTATCAAGACATCTCTGATATATAGATCTACCATTGGACATGTGTATTTTACTAAATGACAGATAATTCTCTGATGTTTCTTTTATGCACGTTATGGGTTCATTATCACAGAATAAACCAGAATAATATCACAGAATTATTTTGAAATGCTAATCGTATATTTATAAACAATAGAAAAATATCGGTATAAAGTTTGGAGTATTTCTGTTAAGGTGTGTTCCTTGTGTGTCTTGCCTATGGACAACCCAGTCTGATGATAATGGTACCGGAGCCAGGAACGAAATCTAGTTTGCATATGTGACGCTGTGTTGCATTTCTGAAATTCAATTCATCTTCGTCACCCATGATTATATCTTTCCCATCAGCATATATCTTAATTAGGCTTCGTCAAATGCATTTAGTTATTTAAGAAACTCATCCCTTGCATGTGATTCTCTAAAAATCTTAAGTTATGTTAGAGTTTCGCCATAACTGCATACTATAAATGATGAAACAGACACCGTTTCGTGTGTCTATTTAGTTCGCGTCTCCAAAGTCATTTATATTGGCTTGACACAATTGCACGCTTAAAAGCATAGTTTCTGTATCTGCCTGTACAACGTATGGAACCTTCATGCATTTTGAATAACATCATTAACATTATTTATAGCTGCACGAGGCATGCTAATAAGTTGACGTTTCATACATATGAGTTTAATCAACCTTCATTTGAGAAGCATACATTGCAAGATTCGCATACAAATTGTTTGCTGTGAGATTGAATATCAGCTTACTTAATAAACGCGACATGGTCATTGTATGCCAATAACGCGAATTCATAATTAATATAGATACTCACATGATTCATGCTGCACCTAACTTAATACTCGATGAGTAGGTTGACATACCTTTTTGTGTTTGTTTTATAACCAGCGGTTTGCACAGTTCTAAAAATGCATTAGAGTCCTTCATATGTATTATAGTATATATAATACATATGTATGTCCTCTTCCCGAATGCTGATTCTGTGAGAATACACGCCAATTCACCAGATGCGATTTACCCTTGCTTTGAAATGGCTTAAAGGAAAACTAAAAGCCGGTTTTGCAGAAAAGTCCATTCTTATAATGGACAGTGCTTAAGTCTCACTGTGACCAGTGACAGCTGTCCCACATTGAAGATAATACTGGTTGCTTAAAAAAATTCCATTTGGAAGTGACATGCTAAAGAGCAACTACCTTATTTCATAAAGTTGCATAAGCTAAAACATAACAAACATATCGAATATAAATTTTAGAAGAAGATAACACGTAGTTCTCTTCTTACCTCTGTATCATGGCATATAGAATTTTTACAATTTCAACAAATAGAATTCCTGCTGTCGGAAAACTCAAAAATACAGAGGAATGTTTGTGAATCTTTTGGTTTCAAAGTTAGTGAAAATGTATATTGTCACTGAGAACGAGGTTTGTTTAAATAACGTAGGAACTAGGGACTCTGTTCCATAAAGTATGAAATTGCTACTACAGCTCATCAGAAAATACTCTTTCTTACTCTCCACTTCTTACTGGTGCTTGGAATGCGTCGTTGTGATAATTCAGTATACATTGTTAGGCATAGCCTGTATTGACTTTATGGATATTACTTAGTTCTTTGTTGCAGGCTCCAGCATTCTCATTCATGCCGTACTGTATTCACAGAAAGTCAATGTGATTATGTTAACAGTGAACAGAACTTGTAGTAGTGTACTCATCTGCAGTGGTCAACGGAACTAAATTCAAATGCTCTTTGTGGCGATGATGTGCTTCGCATGATCTATGTACCACGTAGATAAGATACAGAAATGAACAAGTGTAGAAACCCACTAATGAAATTAAATAAGCACGATGAAAGCTGACCACAAGTCACGTTACTTATCCCGTATGTAAAAAGTGTTTGTTAATGATGGATCAGGCCCGTTCTTTTATTGGAAGTACTTTCATCACTCACACTCCAAATTTGGGGCCATTTCAAGGAAACAGTGCCTTTGGAAGCGCTTCCAATTGTTCACTCCAGAAGGCTTCAGGAAAGATTTCATCTGCCGTATTACAGGTATCAAAAAATGTTACCAGAGGAACACCACGCATTGAGTGTTGAACGCTTAAACTTAGATTCTTCATAAAACCTTGTTTTATTGCGTACGCTTAGTTTATTAACAACGTAAAGTGACGCTGTATCTTTGTGTTGAAATGTGGTTACGGGAATCAGAAACCTGTTGAAACTGCTATCAGTTTTACTGTAATATGGCAAATGTTCGGGTATGGTAATATTTACTTTAATTTGCTTTTCTGAACCACAAAACTTCGGGATAGCAAAAAAGTACAAATAAACCGAGGCAACAGATACAGAACAATGGAAATCATTGAACTAGTTCACCATTTAATAATACGTAGTTTTCTATATATATATATATATATATATATATATTGTGACTTTGTGGGTTCGTGGAATAAAAAGTCCAATTACACCACTCAACAATGTTCTTTATTTCCACCGACTTACAGTTTAACACTTGCCAATTACACAAAATTACTTGCTGCACACAATTACAATTTACCCGTTCGTCCGTTACAACTTCACTTGTACTCGCGATTACATAAGCTCCGGTACACATTCACAGTTCGTACAGTCTTCCGTTGCACAACCCTTTCGTTCCTTAACACGTCACTGACTAACTCTTACACCAAGAACTGCGACTGTCTTCTCGCTCACACACTAACCAACTGATTGACCAACACAACCAACAACTGAACTGACTCCGTCTGTCTGTAACCCTCTTTATATCGGAATATCGCCGGTTTCTAGTGACCAGGAGAATGTTCCAGTAAACGAAAGGTCGAGAAACAGGTGTACAGAAAAACAGGCGACCAGTCATGTTTTCCCCTAACCACAAGTCTGTCACCACTACAAGACAAACGAGGAGAAGGTGTGGCTAACGCGGTCCCCCCCCCCTGCCTTCCGTTCGCAGCTGGTACAGGGTGCTCCAGAGGTCCGTTACAATATATATATATCTTATATTTATCCATACTTATCGTCAGGGCGGAAAGCCTTCGGATGAGGTAAGTGTAAAATATGTAAAATGTGTAAAAAATGTAAAATACTACCAGCACATATGAAGGAATTAGATATATTGTGAGATACCGAACCAGTTATTACGTATATGCTTACGCCTGAGGTGACGATGCCACGCGGCGACTTCATTAATTGTGAACAGTGATGAAAAAAGGCTGGGTAACTCCGGAACGGTGTCCTTAGAACACTTGTCTGCGCCGAACTGGAAGGGTTTATACACTCTTAGGATTGTAATTTTAATCTCTTTTGACTCTAATAACTACTTTGGGCCACTTGTAGAAAGAGAGAATGCTAGGAGGCTATTTTAATGGTTACCTAGTAGCGGGAGGTAGGAGTCGTCTTACGTGTTTCTGAGGGCCGTAGTAAAATTATTATGTTTTTCAAATGGGAAGAGTTCTGGACTGCGGTGAATGATATACATATGCATGCTCAGCGTTGCTACCTCTTTATCCTCACTCTTTCCAGCTATCTCTCTCTCTCTCTCTCTCTCTCTCTCTCTCTCTCTCTCTCTCTCTCTCTCTCTCTCTCTCTCTCTGTCATTCACTATCCTAGAGTTGGCAGTCTCCTTGGCGCTATTCGTAACGGAACCCAAACTGAGTTTTCCAAACTTTTATAATAATGCAGTTGTTAAAATAAAAATTGGGAAAGCATATGTGCATGTTTTAAATGTTGTAACTATACAGTTTATGAGTTATCCGCTTTTCTAATACAGTGGACCTGTCGGTGCATCATCCATAGAGCTGTGAATTCAATCACAGACAATTCGTGATTGTTACTGTCTTCATCATCTTAGTCTTGCAAATTGATGTTAATAAACTCCAAAACCTCGTCACCAGCTCTTTCTTTCCAAAAGTCTCTTCTGTATAGTTTTCTGCGTGCCTCACACACTTTCTCTAGTCTAATTGTGATATATTATCAATTTCTTCGTAAATAAGTCGTTCAACCCCCATTTTATTTGAGCTCACACTGACTTAATTGGATTTTATTGGGGGTGAACAGGGGAAGGCAGATTACCTCCTGTCTTATTTCAATTGCTAGTTGATCCAACTTATACACTTTTTCATGTAGTTTAAAAGGAAGAACTGAATAACATTGATTTGAACTCTCAAAGAGTACATAAGCATGTCCAAGATTACGAATTCATAAACTTGTCATGTGATGGCTCACGTTCTGCAGATATAATTTGCTACAGGCTAACAGGAAGTGTACTGTTATCTCCCTCTTAAATTTAACAAACAATTTGGTTTGTTCAAAGTAATTCCTTTAGCATATCATGTCAATAGTTTCAGTTCTGAATAATTAGACACATTTTAACCGCGACAAATGGCTCGAGCTTTGTTTATGTGCGACGATAGTAGAAACCATTGTAGTGGGTCGAGTTCTTTTACTTAGTTCGGGAAGCTTCGGAAAATCAGTTTCGGATATATTCCGAAACAGGTGCCGGGAAGGAAGGTGTACTTGTTGTCCTCCTTCCTGTGCTGTTTATTTTGAAACTGCGTATATAGTTTCTTATTAAATATTTTCTAGTTCCCTGCACACAAGAGATAAACCGGGTTGCCCTACTTTATAAAACTTTCTATACATGATCTATTAGCTCACTCGTTCGTTAGCACTCCCGCTTCCTAACTGGGTACTTCATATAATTATCTAGTTATTCCCTAGGCATAAAAAATGTTATAATGCACAACAGATTTTAAATTAGAAGTTGCATTCAACTTTGTACGGTGTTATAATTTAGCGTGCGCACGAACTAACCTTCCAGTGCAACAATATAGTTACAGGTTATGATCTTTCCTGTGACTTACAGTTCGCTCCCGGTCTAGACAATTTTCTATTAGACGCCCATTTTCGATTTAAAACATGGCTCTTTTCGGCACGTGATTTATTACTTATTTTATTGGTTTTACATATCTCTATCTCTCTACGAGGTTCAATGGATCTCACAATAGGTGAAGTTACACTTGCCTAGTGCCATTCATTAACGTGCTCTTTGCACCTAGGACATAAGAGGTTCTTCTATTCTTACGATCATGGAATGCACCTCTATTGTATCGAAAGTTTTCAGGTTTTTCCTTCATATACAAAAGCCCTTTTATTCAAGATTAACCTTAATGGGGCTCCACTTAACTACTGTATTACGTTTCCTGTTAATTTCTTGCCCTTTCTTTATCTAGATATCTATAATTCAGCTTTTCCCTTCCGAACCGTTCGATTTTATTTCCATCTTAATAATTCGCATTTCATATATCACATTTGTCATCCTTATTCCTTTATCCTACTTCCTTACTTTTACAGGCGGATAATACTACTTACTATGCATGTTTTGATGGCAGGCAATAGGCTGTGTATTACGTTATTAATCTAATTATCAACTGTTGTGTGACACGAATACCACAGTACAGAGTAGTGTCGCATTACAAAGTAGGTATCTACTAATCAGTTATGAAACATAGAAACACAAAAAAGACACCTTGGGGGGTTGTAAACTTCCAAAGCGAAAGGATTATTCAGAATGGTTCAGAATGTTTCCCAGTTCTGCAAGGAGGAAAAGCAAAATGTTCCCTTTGCAAAGGGCAGTAGCTAGAACGACTACAACAGTAGGAATTACTGAAGCCACAAAAAAGGTTCGTTGAAGAATTTGAGAAAGCTAGGGTTTCGGGTACAGAAGTTAGTACTCCTGAAACACAACGTAATCGAAAAAAAGTTTCAAATGAATGACTTCGATCATTGCGTCCTTTGCTAAACCTTTTTCTGGAGTAATATGAAGTGCACAAAGTAATTGCAATAGTGAAGAAGCTATTTTATGCAGTAAATGAGAAAATTAATTTCGGTGGTGTACAGAAAAGAGGCTGGCGAATGTTAAAGGAAATGGGATTGAGTTTCAAAGGAGTAAGAATATGCGCCACAATTTAGTGGAACGCCAGGATATATGTGTAGATTGCTGACCTATCACTGAGAGTTAAACCTCATTGAACTGATACAGAACATCATGAAGCAAAAAATAGCAGAAGATGTGTGTTCTATGACTTTAAACGCGCTTAAAAGACCTACCAGGCAATGTTTAAACGATAACACTAGAGAGGATTGGAAAAACGCGTGAATCAAAATTAAGTCCATGGAGATGCATTCATGGAAGCAGAAATAGATTAGTAATCAATGTGGTTTTGGATAGCAGTGATGAAGAGGAAGTGGAAAAAATAGCTTAGTCGGCTTTATAGATTCCGGAATGATAATTTTTAGTTCTACCGATACAGTTAGTGACGCAGCCGTAACAGCTCATATCCATCCTTTAGAGACAGTGCAAGAGATGGAAACTCTATAGGTATTGGTACAGCAAATGAACAACGGATATGAAAGAATCGAAATCTTCACTTTAAATATATAAGTCAATTTTGTTCTGCTCCTTAGTGTAGCACGTTCTCTGCCTTCAATAATGTACATATTTTTATGACATGATTTCTACTCTCCTCCCCTCTAGTGGCCAGCCGTGGAATGTAAACAAATAACAGCGCCTCCACTGCCAAGTATCTTGCTTAATGTCCCGGCTAATATATACCAATCAATAATGATGGCCATTGCTATACTTTACGTCGTGACAAATCGTTATAATATATTGGTTTTTATTATTTATATTATGAAAACTGAGCTATAAATACGGGATTTTTAAGGTTATGTCAGAATGTCAGAAGCATTACTATGTACCTTCCTTGTGGGTCACTTTCTGCAAAACTTAAACTTCTGTACTAGAGTAGGGATGGATTCACATGACGTTCGACACGCCCTACTTACGGGAAATGCAGTATGACAAAACTGCAGTACTCCAATTGGTTGCTGGCCTGGTAGCATTCAGGAACAAACATCATCCCATTTGAAAGTAACAGTAGCAGTGGCGGTTAGTCAATGGAATGATAAACGTTTCTTTTTTCTTTTATTTTCGGCATAATATATTTAGTTTAAAATTCAATTTCATCAGTTTTATGAATGTGATACGTATTTATATGTTGCATACATTGCAATATGATATTGTGCGACAAATTTATCAGACGTCACGGCATGGAGATAGTTCACATATGCATGCAGTTGATCTGCTCCGAACCTGAAGTTGAAATCTATCGTGGAGCCTCGTGTGACGGAGGAATGAAATGTGTCTGTTCATTCTAGTCGCATACTTGTAAAATGCGGTTTATGGTGTTTCTAATTGTTTTCATTATTCTTTTCGTCGTCATTTGGAACCTCACTATCATACGTAATTAACGTAAATAAATAAAATTAATTTTATGTAGTTATTTTTCCCTTATAAGCATAATTGTCAAAGTTATCAGAGATCACTGTTCTCCACTAAGTGCGAAGGGAATGCATGCCGAGTAGTCATTCTCCACGCTGAGCATACAGTAAGACTGTGTGGGTCAGTCATTGAGTGACAAGGATGGAAACTGACGGAAGCGAGAGACGGAAGGGAGGAACATGTGACTGCGTGTTATTAACAATTCTAAAGCGAGGTTTGAGTTCGAGGAAATTTGAAGAACAGCTGGCCTTAATTTCGGCAGGGTAGACCGATGCCTGAGTTACCTAATGTGAAAACCAGGACAAAACGATGTGTACGCCATTTCAATTCCGAGCACTGCAAAAAAAAAAAAAAAAAAAAAAAAAAAAATTGTTTTATGGTTGCAAGAAAACGAAACTTTGTTGGCTTTGCATTTTATTCTCAGACGAGAAGGGTGTGTGGAATACTTCAGGTTTCGATGATATGAATAACCTGCTAAAAGCAACTCATTTTCACCAAGTCACAAGCACATATCACGGCTGAAATTCTACTCACCACTTTCGGTACTTGTAGGAGAAAATTTAAATTAGATAAGCGGTGGCAACTTGAAGTAATAAGACATAATGAAATTGCCAAAAATAATAGAAAGGTTATTCAACGTCTCATTGATCTCGTAGTATACTTGGCAAGACAAGAACTTCCCCTCACAGGGCATGCCGAAGACAAAGGTTGTGCGAACCGTGGAAATTATATTGAAATGCTGTTTTAAGCAAGTATGATGTCACCCTGGCATGTCATTTACAGAAAGCTACTGTGTTCTCTGGTCTGTTAAACCATATTAAAAATGACCTTATTAATGGAGTAACCTCGGTGCTATTGAATGAAATAAAACAGAAATATCTCAGTCTGCATTTTTTTCTTTCTCTTTTTGTAATTTACGTCGTGCAACGTTAAGTCATGTCGGACGATGAGTGGAATTGATGTAATGATGCTCAAAAGAGTCCAGGGTTCGTAAAGCTGAGAGTTTCCCGGCAAGTTCAGTCTGCATTTGTAGCAGTTATTATTGATAAAACCACTGACATACCTCTCACTCGCTCACTCTCTGACTCTCAACCGATAACTGTTGTAATACTGATATCTGACAATGGAGAGACACAAGAAAGGTTTCTGGGTGTTACAGATGTAAGCAGAGATCGCAGTGCTAAAGCACTAGCAGAATACGTATCCTATATGATGGACGAGTTTAAGTGTGGCTCTAAATTGGTCGCTCAATGTCATGATGGAGCTCAGTGATGTTGGGGGAAGTTAGTGGTTTACAGAAATGAGCAAAAGAAAAATATGCTTATGCTTTCATTCATGCATTGTTTTACTAATAGATTGCATACTGTCCTTTCACAGATAACATCCAACATAAAGCAATGCAACATTTTTTTTTTTTCATGACCGTAAGTAGTTTGTCTTCTTTCTTCTCCAAATCTACAAACAGAACTGCTGAATTAGATATGGAGGTGAAAAAGGGTTTCCCAAAGTATGTCCAACACAATGGAATTATACTGGAAGGTTGATTGAAACTGTTCGGGAACATAAAGAAGAATTAGTTCAGTTCTTCGAAAACATTTCCCGTTATCAAAACCAATGGGATAGTGAAACTAATCACGAAGCTCGACGTTTTAACGTTGTTCTATCTGCTTTCGAATTCAACTTTCTTCTCTTAATTTTCAGAGAAATATTTTCCTTAACTGATGTCCTTTTTTAAATTCTGCAGACAAAAGTATTGGATATAAACTATTACACTGCCGAAGGGAAACAAAAGCCATTCTACAAAAAAAAGAGAGAGAGAGAGAGAGAGAGAGAGAGAGAGAGAGAGAGAGAGAGAGAGAGAGAGAGAGAGAGAGAAACGAATTTGGTACAGTTTGGGATAAATGTAATGAGATATACGAATTCTCAAAGAAAACGTCAAAACGACTTTGATAAAAAAAAGATCAAAGCCAAATCTATTGTGAAATATTTAATAATATCCAAAATCAAGTTCAAATTAGGTTTCAAGGTTCATAAAAAGTTAAATTTGTACAATTAATTGACGAAAATAATATTATAAATAAATTTCCTGAAGAAGCATTCTGTTCACCGAAAGAAAGTTATTGTCAGTATTTTGACTTTGCTCGCCTTAGAAGTGAGCCCAGTGTAGTTTATACCTCAAATGAGTATCTGCCGATGGGAGTTCAAAAACTAATGATATATTTGAAATCTAGCGGTTTGTCATAGTCCGCTTTTTTGTGAACTCTTCAAGTTGTGCGAATTGATTTCCACAATCCCAGTGTCCAACGTGAGTGCCGAACGTTCATTTTCGGCGCTTCTTCCAATTCATACTTACTGCAGAAACACCCAAGGGCAGCAAAGACTCGCAAATTTGTCTGTGCTGGCTATAGAGAAAAAGCTGCTAAAACTGAAATTATCGAAAAATGGAGAGGAATTCTACAGATTAGTCATAGATGAATTTACCAAAGAGGAGAGACGGACTGAATTGGTTTTCAAGTGACAGAAGAAACTTTAATTAGGCTGGTTTATTATTATTATTATTATTATTATTATTATTATTATTATTATTATTATTATTATTATTATTATTATTATTATTATTATTATTATTATTATTATTATTATTATTATTATTATTATTATTATTATTATTATTATTATTATTATTATTATTATTATTATTATTATTATTATTATTATTATTATTATTATTATTATTATTATTATTATTATTATTATTATTATTATTATTATTATTATTATTATTATTATTATTATTATTATTATTATTATTATTATTATTATTATTATTATTATTATTATTATTATTATTATTATTATTATTATTATTATTATTATTATTATTATTATTATTATTATTATTATTATTATTATTATTATTATTATTATTATTATTATTATTATTATTATTATTATTATTATTATTATTATTATTATTATTATTATTATTATTATTATTATTATTATTATTATTATTATTATTATTATTATTATTATTATTATTATTATTATTATTATTATTATTATTATTATTATTATTATTATTATTATTATTATTATTATTATTATTATTATTATTATTATTATTATTATTATTATTATTATTATTATTATTATTATTGTTGTTGTTGTTGTTGTTGTTATTATATTAGTAGTGGTAGTAGCAGAAGGGGTAGTTGAAGTACTTGTAGTATTTGTTGCAGAAAAAATCAGTTGCAGTGATAGTAGTAGTCGTTTTTCTTACAAGTTCTTCCCTTGTTATAAAATTCAGCGACCACCACTGGGCAGTAGTTAGGTTACAAATAAAGGCTTAAAGAGACGATTGGCACAGACCGAGAGAGACAGGCCGTGACAAACCCGTAAATTTAAATAATGGGACGATATATCGTAGTGACGTCAGCTCATAGCGCTGACATACCAACAGTGGACGATGCGACTTACTGCTGCCGCAGACGAAGCTCACATTGTTGAACGTGTGCGGAAAGAACCTGTGAATCAAAACAGGAGAAATATTTGGTGTCAGCTCAGCTAACATCTTGGAGGTCTCATGTTAATGGCGACTGTTTCAACTACCCAATTGATCACAAATTATAAAAAATATATATTTGACCTGTATGCTATTACAAAATTTATGACAATTTTAGTTTGTGAGAAGACAAGCTATAAATTAAATAGAACTGCACATTTTTCTGTGCAAGCTAGAAGATAGACATATACATAGAACAATGAAAAAGAATGGGTATTTTCCGACAATTTCTGTTTTCTTTCACATTAATTGTTTTATAAATGCTAGGAAGTAATATCTGCGAAATTTGTAACGGAAACTGCATATTAATTTATGATTTGGAACCTAACTAATTTTATTACAGAAAATAATTGTTCACACACACATTCGAAATGAACATACTTAATATCCATGCAGGAAGTGCACACAATCTCGGAAATCGAGCTTGAGAGATGCACTTGTAAAAATAAGCTAAGTGTTTTTGTGTTTAAATTTGAGCTTCAACAAATCGCCAATACAGTGCCGTTTATTCAAGCAATATTGTATTCTGACGTCGCACAAACTGACGCTCTTGCTCTCCACAGCTGGAACCTGTCTTCCTGAGGTTTAAATACCCAGCTTACGTCAGCAAACAGCATGTTTGCGTAATCGCTCCACGTGCACTTTATGCATATGAGAAGATTTCACACCAAACAATCGAACGACTGCAACTCTACCTCAGTATCCGGTCGCTAGAATTCTAGAGCCAATTTCACGAATGCATTTAAACCTTGTTCTCAATATTTCGAACCCTCTTAGACTATGCGTTTTCTCAAATATTACAAAAACATAACAACTTGATGAATAAACATAAGAATACAGACAGCAAAGCAACATAGCGTAAAAACCTGGAGAGGTATCATAAAATGTTGAACATTAAGGTGACACAATTGCTATGTAATAAACCAATTCAGATTAAGTTATGACGCTTTTCTCAAAGTTTAGCTCCACAATTTCATTCCAGTTAAGAGGTAAAATATCCATTTAAGCTATTCACAATTAACTTAATTTGGTTATTCATGAATACATTATTATATCGTTTGCATATGCGATTTGCTAAAAATGTGTAAAACCAGGAACATGACTCTTCCTCAAATAGATATGTCTGAAACACAGCCGAGCGGGATGGCTTAGGACATTTCGTCCGGAAAGTCCGGCTTCCATTCCAGTGGCCAAACTACCTAATCATTGGTAGTTTTCGGGGTTTTCCCGGGTCACCAGGTGAATAATCGGCAGGTTCATTAAATTCCCCGAATTTCTTGTCCCTCCATTTCACTTCCATTGTCATTTCCTACAATTCCCAAATTCCGTTTATCGGTTCGCCTATTTCAGTGCAGAAGTGTCGGTAGGAGTCTCAGCGCTATATGGCAGGATCGAATGCTATGGGTAAACACCTTCGTTCCCGGGCTGAGCAGTCTCAAGAATACGGCAGGTGGGATGTCGGGAGTCGGGCAGGGTGGTCTCCAGTCTCCTAGCCGGTTTAGTGGGCCGTTTCGGGAATGTGTCTAGTGAGATGCCGGTTGTACTGGACTTCTGGGAGTAAGGCAGCGTTAAATCGGAGCTCCCAGCCGGTTTACTGGGTCGTTTCAGGAATACGGCAAGCGGGATGCGGGCTTTACATTACTGCCTGGGAATAGGCAGAGTCCTCTCCGCCTTCCGAGAGTGCTTACTGGGCCGTTTCAGGAATACGGCAAGCGGGATGCGGGCTTTACATTACTGCCTGGGAATAGGCAGAGTCCTCTCCGCCTTCCGAGAGTGCTTAATGGGTCGTTTTACGGCAAGCGGGGTGCGGGCTTTACATTACTGCCTGGGAATAGGCAGAGTCCTCTCCGCCTTCCAAGAGTGCTTAATGGGTCGTTTCAGGAATACGGCAAGCGGGGTGCGGGCTTTACATTACTGCCTGGGAATAGGCAGAGTCCTCTCCGCCTTCCGAGAGTGTTTAATGGGTCGTTTCAGGAATACGGCAAGCGGATGCGGGCTCTACATTACTGCCTGGGAATAGGCAGAGTCCTCTCCGCCTTCCGAGAGTGCTTACTGGGCCGTTTCAGGAATACGGCAAGCGGGATGCGGGCTTTACATTACTGCCTGGGAATAGGCAGAGTCCTCTCCGCCTTCCGAGAGTGCTTACTGGGCCGTTTCAGGAATACGGCAAGCGGGATGCGGGCTTTACATTACTGCCTGGGAATAGGCAGAGTCCTCTCCGCCTTCCGAGAGTGCTTACTGTGCCGTTTCAGGAATACGGCAAGCGGGATGCGGGCTTTACATTACTGCCTGGGAATAGGCAGAGTCCTCTCCGCCTTCCGAGAGTGCTTAATGGGCCGTTTCAGGAATACGTCAAGCGGGATGCGGGCTTTACATTACTGCCTGGGAATAGGCAGAGTCCTCTCCGCCTTCCGAGAGTGCTTACTGGGCCGTTTCAGGAATACGGCAAGCGGGATGCGGGCTTTACATTACTGCCTGGGAATAGGCAGAGTCCTCTCCGCCTTCCGAGAGTGCTTACTGGGCCGTTTCAGGAATACGGCAAGCGGGGTGCGGGCTTTACATTACTGCCTGGGAATAGGCAGAGCCTCTCCGCCTTCCGAGAGTGCTTACTGGGCCGTTTCAGGAATACGGCAAGCGGGATGCGGGCTTTACATTACTGCCTGGGAATAGGCAGAGTCCTCTCCGCCTTCCGAGAGTGCTTACTTGGCCGTTTCAGGAATACGGCAAGCGGGATGCGGGCTTTACATTACTGCCTGGGAATAGGCAGAGTCCTCTCCGCCTTCCGAGAGTGCTTACTGGGCCGTTTCAGGAATACGGCAAGCGGGATGCGGGCTTTACATTACTGCCTGGGAGTAGGCAGTGTCCTCTCCGCCTTCCGAGAGTGCTTACTGGGCCGTTTCAGGAATACGGCAAGCGGGGTGCGGGCTTTACATTACTGCCTGGGAATAGGCAGTGTCCTCTCCGCCTTCCGAGAGTGCTTACTGGGCCGTTTCAGGAATACGGCAAGCGGGATGCGGGCTTTACATTACTGCCTGGGAATAGGCAGAGTCCTCTCCGCCTTCCGAGAGTGCTTACTGGGCCGTTTCAGGAATACGGCAAGCGGGGTGCGGGCTTTACATTACTGCCTGGGAATAGGCAGTCCTCTCCGCCTTCCGAGAGTGCTTACTGGGCCGTTTCAGGAATACGGCAAGCGGGATGCGGGCTTTACATTACTGCCTGGGAATAGGCAGAGTCCTCTCCGCCTTCCGAGAGTGCTTACTGGGCCGTTTCAGGAATACGGCAAGCGGGGTGCGGGCTTTACATTACTGCCTGGGAATAGGCAGTGTCCTCTCCGCCTTCCGAGAGTGCTTACTGGGCCGTTTCAGGAATACGGCAAGCGGGATGCGGGCTTTACATTACTGCCTGGGAATAGGCAGAGTCCTCTCCGCCTTCCGAGAGTGCTTAATGGGCCGTTTCAGGAATACGGCAAGCGGGGTGGGGGCTTTACATTACTGCCTGGGAATAGGCAGAGTCCTCTCCGCCTTCCGAGAGTGCTTACTGGGCCGTTTCAGGAATACGGCAAGCGGGATGCGGGCTTTACATTACTGCCTGGGAATAGGCAGAGTCCTCTCCGCCTTCCGAGAGTGCTTACTGGGCCGTTTCAGGAATACGGCAAGCGGGGTGCGGGCTTTACATTACTGCCTGGGAATAGGCAGAGTCCTCTCCGCCTTCCGAGAGTGCTTACTGGGCCGTTTCAGGAATACGGCAAGCGGGGTGCGGCCTTTACATTACTGCCTGGGAATAGGCAGAGTCCTCTCCGCCTTCCAAGAGTGCTTACTGGGCCGTTTCAAGAATACGGCAAGCGGGGTGCGGGGTTTACATTACTGCCTGGGAATAGGCAGAGTCCTCTCCGCCTTCCGAGAGTGCTTACTGGGCCGTTTCAGGAATACGGCAAGCGGGGTGCGGCCTTTACATTACTGCCTGGGAATAGGCAGAGTCCTCTCCGCTTTCCAAGAGTGCTTACTTGGCCGTTTCAGGAATACGGCAAGCGGGGTGCGGGCTTTACATTACTGCCTGGGAATAGGCAGAGTCCTCTCCGCCTTCCAAGAGTGCTTACTGGGCCGTTTCAGGAATACGGCAAGCGGAATGCGGGCTTTACATTACTGCCTGGGAATAGGCAGAGTCCTCTCCGCCTTCCAAGAGTGCTTACTGGGCCGTTTCAGGAATACGGCAAGCGGGATGCGGGCTTTACATTACTGCCTGGGAATAGGCAGAGTCCTCTCCGCCTTCCGAGAGTGCTTACTGGGCCGTTTCAGGAATACGGCAAGCGGGGTGCGGGCTTTACATTACTGCCTGGGAATAGGCAGAGTCCTCTCCGCCTTCCGAGAGTGCTTACTGGGCCGTTTCAGGAATACGGCAAGCGGGATGCGGGCTTTACATTACTGGCTGGGAATAGGCAGAGTCCTCTCCGCCTTCCGAGAGTGCTTACTGGGCCGTTTCAGGAATACGGCAAGCGGGATGCGGGCTTTACATTACTGCCTGGGAATAGGCAGAGTCCTCTCCGCCTTCCGAGAGTGCTTACTGGGCCGTTTCAGGAATACGGCAAGCGGGGTGCGGGCTTTACATTACTGCCTGGGAATAGGCAGAGTCCTCTCCGCTTTCCAAGAGTGCTTACTTGGCCGTTTCAGGAATACGGCAAGCGGGATGCGGGCTTTACATTACTGCCTGGGAATAGGCAGAGTCCTCTCCGCCTTCCGAGAGTGCTTACTGGGCCGTTTCAGGAATACGGCAAGCGGGATGCGGGCTTTACATTACTGCCTGGGAATAGGCAGTGTCCTCTCCGCCTTCCGAGAGTGCTTACTGGGCCGTTTCAGGAATACGGCAAGCGGGGTGCGGGCTTTACATTACTGCCTGGGAATAGGCAGTGTCCTCTCCGCCTTCCGAGAGTGCTTACTGGGCCGTTTCAGGAATATAGCAAGCGGGATGCGGGCTTTACATTACTGCCTGGGAATAGGCAGAGTCCTCACCGCCTTCCGAGAGTGCTTACTGGGCCGTTTCAGGAATACGGCAAGCGGGGTGCGGGCTCTACATTACTGCCTGGGAAGAGGCAGAGTCCTCTCCGCCCTCCGAGAGTGCTTACTGGGCCGTTTCAGGAATACGGCAAGCGGGATGCGGGCTTTACATTACTGCCTGGGAATAGGCAGAGTCCTCTCCGCCTTCCGAGAGTGCTTAATGGACCGTTTCAGGAATACGGCAAGCGGGGTGGGGGCTTTACATTACTGCCTGGGAATAGGCAGAGTCCTCTCCGCCTTCCGAGAGTGCTTACTGGGCCGTTTCAGGAATACGGCAAGCGGGATGCGGGCTTTACATTACTGCCTGGGAATAGGCAGAGTCCTCTCCGCCTTCCGAGAGTGCTTACTGGGCCGTTTCAGGAATACGGCAAGCGGGGTGCGTGCTTTACATTACTGCCTGGGAATAGGCAGAGTCCTCTCCGCCTTCCGAGAGTGCTTACTGGGCCGTTTCAGGAATACGGCAAGCGGGGTGCGGCCTTTACATTACTGCCTGGGAATAGGCAGTGTCCTCTCCGCCTTCCAAGAGTGCTTACTGGGCCGTTTCAGGAATACGGCAAGCGGGGTGCGGGCTTTACATTACTGCCTGGGAATAGGCAGAGTCCTGTCCGCCTTCCGAGAGTGCTTACTGTGCCGTTTCAGGAATACGGCAAGCGGGGTGCGGCCTTTACATTACTGCCTGGGAATAGGCAGAGTCCTCTCCGCCTTCCGAGAGTGCTTACTGGGCCGTTTCAGGAATACGGCAAGCGGGGTGCGGGCTTTACATTACTGCCTGGGAATAGGCAGAGTCCTCTCCGCCTTCCGAGAGTGCTTACTGGGCTGTTTCAGGAATACGGCAAGCGGGATGCGGGCTTTACATTACTGCCTGGGAATAGGCAGAGTCCTCTCCGCCTTCCGAGAGTGCTTACTGGGCCGTTTCAGGAATACGGCAAGCTGGTTGCGGGCTTTACATTACTGCCTGGGAATAGGCAGAGTCCTCTCCGCCTTCCGAGAGTGCTTACTGGGCCGTTTCAGGAATACGGCAAGCGGGGTGCGGGCGCTACATTACTGCCTGGGAATAGGCAGAGTCCTCTCCGCCTTCCAAGAGTGCTTACTGGGCCGTTTCAGGAATACGGCAAGCGGGGTGCGCGCTTTACATTACTGCCTGGGAATAGGCAGAGTCCTCTCCGCCTTCCGAGAGTGCTTACTGGGCCGTTTCAGGAATACGGCAAGCGGGGTGCGGCCTTTACATTACTGCCTGGGAATAGGCAGAGTCCTCTCCGCTTTCCAAGAGTGCTTACTTGGCCGTTTCAGGAATACGGCAAGCGGGGTGCGGGCTTTACATTACTGCCTGGGAATAGGCAGAGTCCTCTCCGCCTTCCAAGAGTGCTTACTGGGCCGTTTCAGGAATACGGCAAGCGGGATGCGGGCTTTACATTACTGCCTGGGAATAGGCAGAGTCCTCTCCGCCTTCCAAGAGTGCTTACTTGGCCGTTTCAGGAATACGGCAAGCGGGATGCGGGCTTTACATTACTGCCTGGGAATAGGCAGAGTCCTCTCCGCCTTCCGAGAGTGCTTACTTGGCCGTTTCAGGAATACGGCAAGCGGGAAGCGGGCTTTACATTACTGCCTGGGAATAGGCAGAGTCCTCTCCGCCTTCCGAGAGTGCTTACTGGGCCGTTTCAGGAATACGGCAAGCGGGATGCGGGCTTTACATTACTGCCTGGGAATAGGCAGAGTCCTCTCCGCCTTCCGAGAGTGCTTACTGGGCCATTTCAGGAATACGGCAAGCGGGATGCGGGCTTTACATTACTGCCTGGGAATAGGCAGAGTCCTGTCCGCCTTCCGAGAGTGCTTACTGGGCCGTTTCAGGAATACGGCAAGCGGGGTGCGGCCTTTACATTACTGCCTGGGAATAGGCAGAGTCCTCTCCGCCTTCCGAGAGTGCTTACTGGGCCGTTTCAGGAATACGGCAAGCGGGGTGCGGGCTTTACATTACTGCCTGGGAATAGGCAGAGTCCTCTCCGCCTTCCGAGAGTGCTTACTGGGCTGTTTCAGGAATACGGCAAGCGGGATGCGGGCTTTACATTACTGCCTGGGAATAGGCAGAGTCCTCTCCGCCTTCCGAGAGTGCTTACTGGGCCGTTTCAGGAATACGGCAAGCTGGATGCGGGCTTTACATTACTGCCTGGGAATAGGCAGAGTCCTCTCCGCCTTCCGAGAGTGCTTACTGGGCCGTTTCAGGAATACGGCAAGCGGGGTGCGGGCGCTACATTACTGCCTGGGAATAGGCAGAGTCCTCTCCGCCTTCCGAGAGTGCTTACTGGGCCGTTTCAGGAATACGGCAAGCGGGGTGCGGCCTTTACATTACTGCCTGGGATTAGGCAGAGTCCTCTCCGCCTTCCAAGAGTGCTTACTGGGCCGTTTCAGGAATACGGCAAGCGGGGTGCGCGCTTTACATTACTGCCTGGGAATAGGCAGAGTCCTCTCCGCCTTCCGAGAGTGCTTACTGGGCCGTTTCAGGAATACGGCAAGCGGGGTGCGGCCTTTACATTACTGCCTGGGAATAGGCAGAGTCCTCTCCGCTTTCCAAGAGTGCTTACTTGGCCGTTTCAGGAATACGGCAAGCGGGGTGCGGGCTTTACATTACTGCCTGGGAATAGGCAGAGTCCTCTCCGCCTTCCAAGAGTGCTTACTGGGCCGTTTCAGGAATACGGCAAGCGGGATGCGGGCTTTACATTACTGCCTGGGAATAGGCAGAGTCCTCTCCGCCTTCCAAGAGTGCTTACTTGGCCGTTTCAGGAATACGGCAAGCGGGATGCGGGCTTTACATTACTGCCTGGGAATAGGCAGAGTCCTCTCCGCCTTCCGAGAGTGCTTACTTGGCCGTTTCAGGAATACGGCAAGCGGGATGCGGGCTTTACATTACTGCCTGGGAATAGGCAGAGTCCTCTCCGCCTTCCGAGAGTGCTTACTGGGCCGTTTCAGGAATACGGCAAGCGGGGTGCGGGCTTTACATTACTGCCTGGGAATAGGCAGAGTCCTCTCCGCCTTCCGAGAGTGCTTACTGGGCCATTTCAGGAATACGGCAAGCGGGATGCGGGCTTTACATTACTGCCTGGGAATAGGCAGAGTCCTCTCCGCCTTCCGAGAGTGCTTACTGGGCCGTTTCAGGAATACGGCAAGCGGGATGCGGGCTTTACATTACTGTCTGGGAATAGGCAGAGTCCTCTCCGCCTTCCGAGAGTGCTTACTGGGCCGTTTCAGGAATACGGCAAGCGGGATGCGGGCTTTACATTACTGCCTGGGAATAGGCAGAGTCCTCTCCGCTTTCCAAGAGTGCTTACTGGGCCGTTTCAGGAATACGGCAAGCGGGATGCGGGCTTTACATTACTGCCTGGGAATAGGCAGAGTCCTCTCCGCCTTCCGAGAGTGCTTACTGGGCCGTTTCAGGAATACGGCAAGCGGGGTGCGGGCTTTACATTACTGCCTGGGAATAGGCAGAGTCCTCTCCGCCTTCCGAGAGTGCTTACTGGGCTGTTTCAGGAATACGGCAAGCGGGATGCGGGCTTTACATTACTGCCTGGGAATAGGCAGAGTCCTCTCCGCCTTCCGAGAGTGCTTACTGGGCCGTTTCAGGAATACGGCAAGCGGGGTGCGGCCTTTACATTACTGCCTGGGAATAGGCAGAGTCCTCTCCGCCTTCCAAGAGTGCTTACTGGGCCGTTTCAGGAATACGGCAAGCGGGGTGCGGGCTTTACATTACTGCCTGGGAATAGGCAGAGTCCTGTCCGCCTTCCGAGTGTGCTTACTGGGCCGGTTCAGGAATACGGCAAGCGGGGTGCGGCCTTTACATTACTGCCTGGGAATAGGCAGAGTCCTCTCCGCTTTCCAAGAGTGCTTACTTGGCCGTTTCAGGAATACGGCAAGCGGGGTGCGGGCTTTACATTACTGCCTGGGAATAGGCAGAGTCCTCTCCGCCTTCCAAGAGTGCTTACTGGGCCGTTTCAGGAATACGGCAAGCGGGATGCGGGCTTTACATTACTGCCTGGGAATAGGCAGAGTCCTCTCCGCCTTCCAAGAGTGGTTACTGGGCCGTTTCAGGAATACGGCAAGCGGGATGCGGGCTTTACATTACTGCCTGGGAATAGGCAGAGTCCTCTCCGCCTTCCGAGAGTGCTTACTGGGCCGTTTCAGGAATACGGCAAGCGGGGTGCGGGCTTTACATTACTGCCTGGGAATAGGCAGAGTCCTCTCCGCCTTCCGAGAGTGCTTACTGGGCTGTTTCAGGAATACGGCAAGCGGGATGCGGGCTTTACATTACTGCCTGGGAATAGGCAGAGTCCTCTCCGCCTTCCGAGAGTGCTTACTGGGCCGTTTCAGGAATACGGCAAGCGGGATGCGGGCTTTACATTACTGCCTGGGAATAGGCAGAGTCCTCTCCGCCTTCCGAGAGTGCTTACTGGGCCGTTTCAGGAATACGGCAAGCGGGGTGCGGGCTTTACATTACTGCCTGGGAATAGGCAGAGTCCTCTCCGCCTTCCGAGAGTGCTTACTGGGCCGTTTCAGGAATACGGCAAGCGGGGTGCGGCCTTTACATTACTGCCTGGGAATAGGCAGAGTCCTCTCCGCCTTCCAAGAGTGCTTACTGGGCCGTTTCAGGAATACGGCAAGCGGGATGCGGGCTTTACATTACTGCCTGGGAATAGGCAGAGTCCTCTCCGCCTTCCGAGAGTGCTCACTGGGCCGTTTCAGGAATACGGCAAGCGGGGTGCGGGCTTTACATTACTGCCTGGGAATAGGCAGAGTCCTCTCCGCCTTCCAAGAGTGCTTACTTGGCCGTTTCAGGAATACGGCAAGCGGGGTGCGGGCTTTACATTACTGCCTGGGAATAGGCAGAGTCCTCTCCGCCTTCCGAGAGTGCTTACTGGGTCGTTTCAGGAATACGGCAAGCGGGGTGCGGGCTTTACATTACTGCCTGGGAATAGGCAGAGTCCTCTCCGCCTTCCAAGAGTGCTTACTTGGCCGTTTCAGGAATACGGCAAGCGGGGTGCGGGCTTTACATTACTGCCTGGGAATAGGCAGAGTCCTCTCCGCCTTCCGAGAGTGCTTACTGGGTCGTTTCAGGAATACGGCAAGCGGGGTGCGGGCTTTACATTACTGCCTGGGAATAGGCAGAGTCCTCTCCGCCTTCCAAGAGTGCTTACTGGGCCGTTTCAGGAATACGGCAAGCGGGGTGCGGGCTTTACATTACTGCCTGGGAATAGGCAGAGTCCTCTCCGCCTTCCAAGAGTGCTTACTGGGCCGGTTCAGGAATACGGCAAGCGGGATGCGGGCTTTACATTACTGCCTGGGAATAGGCAGAGTCCTCTCCGCCTTCCAAGAGTGCTTACTTGGCCGTTTCAGGATAATATCAAGTGGGATCCGGTGGTACTAGACTGCCGGTAGTCTGCCATGGTCGTCTCCAGGCTCCGAGCCGGATTAGGGGGACATTTCAGGAATAGTACAATTGGGATGCCAATTTTACTAAACAGCAGGAAGACGGCAGAGTCACCTCCGGTTTCTCAATTGCCTTAGCGGGAAGTTTCAGAAATACGGCAATTGGGATACCGGTTGTACAAGACTGCCGGCAGTCGGTCAGGGTCCTCTTCGGTCTCCATTCGGCTTAGTGGGTCTTTTAAGAAATACGGTAATTTAGATTCCAGCTGTACTAGACTGCCGGGAGTCAAGCAGGGCGGGCTCCCGTCTCCGAGCCTACTTAGTGGGCTGTTTCGGGAATACGGCAAGTGGGATGCCGTTTGTATTGGACTGTCACAAGCGGTCAGGTTCGTCACTGGCAGCCTTCATAGTTGGTCGCTATATCTGTATGTGTATGTGTGTGTGTGTGTGTGTGTGTGTGTGTGTGTGTGTGTGTGTGTGTGTGTGTGTGTGTGTGTGTGTGTGTGTGTGTGTGTGTGTGTAATAAATGATTGGAAAGCAAAAGGTAGAAAATTAATTAATTTTTGCAAATGCATTACACTACAAATTGACCAACAACATTTTTAAATATTAAACTTTTACTCAAGCAAGGTATTAATTAATTGGTTTATATCTTTTATAAGTGAGAGTAATCCCTTTGAAGTTCTTGCTATCTGAAAAAACAAATTTTTATCCTTTTTTGCTTACTTGATAACTTTATGTATTTTAAACTCAGTGAAAGTTGAACTAAACTGGCAACAGTAGTTGTTTTAAAATAAATTTTGCTCTCTTTACTCTGCAGGCTTCAGGAAAATTGTTCATTATAGGTTTTGGACTCCAAATAATTCGTTATCTTACACCTCATACACATAAACCTCAGAGTTCATGGACAATTTCATCAGCAGTTTTCAACTGGAATAATTTCCTCCTAAGTGGTTTTCTTGGAGGATATGTGGCAATATTCCAGGTAAGTACCATATTCTATCAAATACTATTCTAAAGTACAATTTAGCATTTAATTTTTATGTTCTTCTTTCTTTTAGAAGTAAATATTAAATTTTAAAGAATTCATAACAATTTGTACTGCCATGTATGTTAAATGGCTTATTTCCACACTACTACATATCATTATCAGCAAAAATTATTTTTAATTTTTATTTTTTGTTTTACAATATTGCATTTATAATAAAAAAATTTTGTACCTCAGTACATTTTGAGCCAATTTTACAGAAAGTATTATCACGAGCATTAAAAAATGTGGAAAAGAACACATGTCACGTCTGGTCTGCTGATCCCAGGACAAAATTCTGGTAGCCAGTGGCATTGATATAATCCTGGTAATTGATAATCATCATTAATAGACAAAATAATTTTAAAATAATGTTATAAAATCATGTTTCATTATATTTTAACAATGTAAACTCCATATAAAAAGGCAGTTTTATAGTTTGTTTTGCACATACTTTTGGGAATAAAGTGAGTTTTCAAATTTCAATTGTTACTTATCTGTCAGCACCTTTATGTCAGTGTTTTTCCAAGAAATTTAACTGTTTCCAAATTAAAGAATATTGTTTTCATCCTCAAAATGTCAAATTCTTCTCCATTCTGGTTTTTATTCCAAAATACGAATGCTTGATCCACAAACTTCATATAAAACTGCTGCTGATCTCATAACGTTATTCACTCCCTTGAGAATGCCGCATGTTTCTTCATCTTTGCTTAATTGACTCTGCTTGGGAATATTAAATACTGAACCTTTGGTACACATTCTAAAGTAGCTTCTCTCTCCAGTGAAGATATGAGTGGTTTAAAAGGATGGCAAAAGATTCATTAGATTTGGATAAAATTCTGCATCTGAAGGATAAGTTGAGAAAAAGGGAATTGTTTCTCCTCACTGAAGGCCAGAGGGATGTGTGGTCACGTGCGATACAAGTTAGCTGGATGCAGAGTATGAATGAAGTCTGATGTACAGCATGGCCATCAATTATGCAAACAACTGCTACTAGAAGCAAAACAATGTAAGATAGTACTCTGTGAACTAATGAAGCATTGCCCTGCAGGTATGAAAGCCCATGCATGACTTTCAATATTTTGTAATATGGTACCAGCAATTCCTCTGCCACCAAAGCAAATAACTAAAAGATGGAGTACTTGGATAGAGGCCATCATGTATTATGCCGTGCATTACAATGGAATTATAGTTGTTATTAGTACTCTATGTAATGAAGATTCATCTGCTACTGTAGCTACAAAGTCTCTGATATTGCATAAACTCTCTGAAAATTTTCAGTTCATATCCAACTATTCTGCAATGTTGCCCAAAGCTATTGAACAATTAAAAAAAAATGTGTTATTAAATGTTCAAGAGCATAAACATAATAGAATACCTAGCTAATTCAATTAATAGAATAAATCTCTTGTGCCAAGTATCAAAAAGGTGAAAGCTAAATTCCAGAACTTCCTAAACAAAAATAGTGTTTATGAAGCTATGTTGAAATCTGGAAATTAGTAAGAACGAAAGCATGCCAGACAACAGAGTGGCATTCTTTACAATTGTACCTCTGATACTGTGTGATGTCAAAAGAATATTTTCACTGTTTAAAAACTGCTAATTTGATAGGCATCGAAATTTCACATTTATAAGTTATGAATGTACATGGTGACCCACTGTAATGCACTCTGTGGTGATATTATACTTAATGATAATTGGCAGAATGTATAAGCATTTAAGTGCAATTCCAGAATGCATGGTTTATGAATGATGATACTTGTAAGTTGTGCTGTATTGAGGGAAATGTGTAGTGTTTAATGCCCGCTTTTACTACATACGGCACCGCAGGCGATGACACTGATGATACATGAGATGAAGATGGGGCACCGGTGGAATGATATGGCGGGGGAAACCGGATATCCCGGAGAAAACCTGCCCCAGTGCCATGTTGTCCACCACAAATCTCACTTTGCGGTCGCCTGGGAGTGAACCCGGGCCGCCTTGGTGAGAGCCAAGCGGTCTAACCACTGAGTCATGGTGGGGCCTGCATTGAGGGAGTTGTCATGGTCAGGTGGTACCTTTATATAGCTGTTTACATGTGTGAGCAGTAACAGTATGTATACAGTCCATGTGTAGTATACCTGTGGAAGAAGGTACACATCTCCAGCCTTTACTTCTCATCATTTTGTTTTAATTCATATGAAAGAAAAAGCAACATAGAAATTAATCTCAGGATATTTTACAGGCATATCGCTTTATGTATGTGCATTATATTAATAAAAATATAACAGGTATATTTTAATGATATGAACAAGCTATTATTTCATCTTTACTTCTTTGCTCTCTGCATTTCCCATATCATCATATTTTTTCTTGTGCATTTGCTGTTGAGTACAACAATTATCCTAATTTCCATGCTCATATTCTTTGTAAATCTTCTATCAATATTCCTTGATATGACACTCTATCTCAGACCTTCAATTGAGCATATTTGTTTACATTTGTTTTTTATTTGCACGACTTAATCTGCTAACAAGACTCAAGGAAGTGATATGGAATACTTTCTGGCCACAACATTTATATTTCTACAGAATGTAAACACATCAGTTAAAGCATGTAGGTATGTATACAGAGTCGCATATTCACTTAGTAATTTTCTGATAATTTGTGCCAACCGATATAATGTATTTTGAAAATTGCAGATTATTATTTAGTTAATGATACACTATTTCTGGGCCCATTTTCATCACCATATAAGTACAGTGCCACTTAAAAGTTTCCGGACACTAAGGATAGAATGTATAGTTTAAAGAAAACAATAGGAAAGCGTACATAAATGAGCGAAATTTCTAGCTTGGCTTATTGTGTCATCAAAGTTTTATTTGATTATCTATATATATATATATATATATATATATATATATATATATATATATATATAAACAATATGATCACAAAATATTAAAAACGATATTAAAATGGCGGTATTTTCAATGTATGATAAAGTTACTTGAAGTGTTTTAAACTTTTATTTTCATTGTAAAAATGTCCTTTCACTGAAATCACTTTTCTTAACTCTGGGCATTTTCTGTATAAGTTTTTGAGAATAAGATGTTGGAATGTCATTCCAAGCAGCTTGTAGTGCATTCCAAAATGCATTTCGAGATGTAGGGCAAGTTTTCTTTACCTGGCAATCCAATTCGACCCAAAGTTACTCTTTGGAATTAAGATCTAGAGACTGAGCTGGCCACTCCATAATTTTCAATTCTCCTGCCCTCTGCTGATTCTCCAAATATTTCCTGCACATTTTTTAAGTATGCTTGGGTTCATTATCCTGCTGAAGTATGAAGCCCCTCTCTATTAGACTTTTGCCTGATGGGACTGCATATTTGCTTAAAATGTTGTGATAGCCAGTTTTGCCTAGTATTCTCTTAATATTGTGTAGGGTGCCTATACTATTGACTGCAAAACAGCCATGCACCATTACAGACTCTCCACCATGTTTGACTGTTGGAGTTACACAGTCTGAATGCATCTGTTCAAATGGTCATCTTATTACATATGTCCATTTTCTGTTTCCAAAAATTTCAAATTTAACCTCATCAGTCCAAAGCACCCTTTTCCAATTATCACCAGTCAAATTTTTGTGTTCCAAAGCCCTCTGAAGTCGTTTTTGTTTATTTACGTCCCTGAGAAGAGGTTTCTTCACATCTACTCTCCCAAACAGATTGGTTGCTTTGTCTTCTCTTCACAGTTTTAACTGATATTTCCTTATGATGAGTTGCATTTAACTCAGCTCCAATTACATCAGCTGTCAGCTTTCAATTTTGCTTGCTGATTAGCACTATAGTGTTATCCTTATTTTTAGGTGTGATTGCAGGTTTCCCACATCTCTTTTTATCCCTATTTGACCCAGTCTTCCTTAATCTCTTTATGTCATCAGAAACTGTTGTCCTGGGAATCTTTAGCTTTTTTTATTATTGCTGAACTGAATAAACCTCATTTAGAAGGGTGACCTGTGCTGACCTGTTGCCGGTGCTTAAAGTGTTCTTACGGCACATATCATGTAATTAAATATATTTGTTTTGCTTAATTTTGTGAAATGTTATGAAACTGCTCAAATTTTAAAAATATATGAAATATTCGGCTTTATTATTCTGCAAATTATGTAATAATATTGTAATAATTTGAAATATGATTTACTTATCCCTTTACAGAGACAGCAATCACTGCACTATAAACTGCAATATTATGAGCTGCCCTAGATGAATGAAGTGCTACACAGTAACTCAGAATATGCAACGTAAACTGTCAGCAAGGTTACTCTCACTCTGAATCTGTGCACAAATGACTCAGCTTGAATAGCATTTGTAGCAATATCATGGAGTATCAATGTCTGTTTACAACACTGACATATGTTTATGAACCTGTGATAAATTATGCTTGCCTCAGATCTCTAGGCAGAGGTAGTTATTCAAGTTAAATGCTAAGATATATCATTTTCACTGGGAGTCCAGAAACTTTTGAGCAGCAGTGTACCTCAAAGAAGACAACCTCAGAGGTCGTGGAAGGTATTCTTAAAATATCTCTCTGTAATGAAAGAAGATGAAACCAAAGATTTTCACATAAAATAAAATAAATAGGAAATCAAAATAATCTGCAGCCATAGTGCTTATTCAACAACTGCCACAGTATTTAGTTTCCTTTCACTAATAGCAAGTGAGAAAAATGCAGAATAAAAAAAGGTACTCCACTTTTATTTAAGACTTATATATTCTCTTTCTCAGGCCTCAGTTGGTAACAGTCCTTTATAGAATAAGTACTACAAAAGCTGTTATATTTTGAGTGTTTTTGGTCTTCCCTTTAAACAACCTTAACCTTAGTTATATAAGACTTCAAATCTTAAATGCTAAGCTTGCTTAAATTCTAAAATCATGTCTGCTAAGATTCAGGTATTATATTTATGCATGAAATTAATTATTCATAAGCTACACTGACACATATGAAGTATATGCAATAATTTAAAACATATGGATTTTATAGTTTTTATGTGCCTGAAAGAGCAAGTTGTCCTCAGATCCTTAGTGTTGCTACAACCATGTACAACATGATATAGTCCAATGATTTGAACTCAAATTCATATTAAATACATTACAACTGTATACTCCGCAGTGGAATCTAAGTGTCCAAAATGAGGTTATCTTTGTTAACAAAGGCTCAATTTCATTTGTAGGAATTTCATTTTGTTCTCTCATCAGTAAATACTGTACCTCCATGAGATATGTATTTACTGTTTTTCAGGTATATGATTATTGAAAATTTATAGTTTTGGGAAGCTCCAGACATTACTTTGCATCTGAAGAGTATGCATGGCATAGCTCATACTATAGTAAACTGTAAAAATAATTTTGAAGTAGGCACACATAGTTATGAAATCACACACCAAGGGTGTGTATGACTGGTGGCCTCAATACTACTGAAGGATTGTTAATGCTGAGGAGATCAAAGGAGTTGAATACCATCA
This sequence comes from Mantis religiosa, assembly GCA_030765055.1. Classification (NCBI taxonomy): domain Eukaryota; kingdom Metazoa; phylum Arthropoda; class Insecta; order Mantodea; family Mantidae; genus Mantis; species Mantis religiosa. The sequence goes on from CM060950.1 coordinate 181,463,286, forward strand.
GTCAAGAAAGTAGAATTCACTCTCTCAAATTACTACAAGTTTTTGATTGCAAAGGGCATAAAATCAATGATAGCAGCAAAATCATATATTGATAAGATAATGTTGTTAAGACTCTGTAATAATTTATTTCTTGTCTTAGATTTAATTATTCAGGTTATGGGGGGGGGGGGGCTTAAATTAATAATATATTTTCTCTAAAATAAAAAGCATAGTCTTTCATTTATTAAATGTAATACATAAACAATTATTCAAAACTTATTTATTTTATTAGAAATACCAAGTTTCTCCTCATAATCTCTTGTAAACACACAACACCTTGGGCTTTTTTGTTTTTTGGTTATAAATAAGAAATGTTTTTTTAATGTTTAATGTATGTAATTAACATAATCTTAAGATTTTATTCATTTTTGTAATTTTATAAAGGTAAAGTGAGACATAATACACTTGATCTTTTGTTTAATATGTCAAACCTACGAATTATGAGTTATTTACATAAAAAAATGTAAATTAAAAAAACTAGTTTCACATTTTCAGGAACATATACTCCATTGTTGTCTATGTAAGGTCTGAAATTTTTTTTCTGATATTTGGAAAATAAGCAACAAAATGTTCACACAATTTTCTTAGATTGTCCTTCCCTTCTGTCCATGGAACCTCAATGTCTTATGGCAATTTTTATGGTCAAACTTATCAGTTTCGCTCATCAAGAATTTTAATTCTTCATTATAATTCTTCATTGTTATTATCAGTCTCTCATTGTCATTCAAAACTACCATTGCCTGAATATGTCAATTAGGCTCCGACACAGTCTGTTTATAATTAATTTGGGTAGACATGCTGCTTGTTTATGTTATGGGAACCAGAAAAAGCATTTTCTAAATATCCTTCTGAAACATATTTGTCTGCATCCTTTATGCAAGTACCAGACACTTCCTTCAATTGCTCAGTGGCTCTTATTAACCTTATAATTACCCTATATCAGGAGTGAATAAGAGCAATGTTCTCTCAGAGGTACTGTGAGAGAATAATAATCCCACCAAAAACATCAGAAAGCAGTGCACTATTGCACATAAACTCAGGACTTGAAACTGTTTCTGCACTCGCTTGAACTCTTCCCCTACATTATTTTTTTCCCTCCTGGTCATGTCAGTCAAATATCTATTAAAATGAGCATTCAAAGCCTAGTGGGACTTCCACACTACTGCACTGCTCTAAAGCTTGGAGCTATGCAATGCACTGAAAGTACTTTAGATATCTTCTGAGTTCCACCCACAACCCTTGTGCAACAACTGACAGTTCATGTTGATTCCTTGGTAGTTGATGGTATAATGCATATCATGCTTGTTAAGGAAAAGGATGTTGATCAGGCACAAACAATGTGATTTGAATAGTTTAAATTTAAAGGGAGTCGACTAATGACACTAGGTTTTTTTCCCAAAAATGTGTGGCAACTACCAAAACTACTAAAACATACATCATGAAAACAAGAACTATCCACATGGGAACAAATCTTCATTTCAAAAAATAGGAACAAAGTATTCAATTTCGACATCCCCCATAAAGATTTGTTCAGCAAGTTTCTTGAACTACCACCAGAGGAGACCTATGACAAAATATCGTCAACTACACCAATGAGAACCAGTCGATGGCCGGCTGAGGATAGAGGCAAATAATTTGCTCTTTCATTTGATTATGCATTGTAGTTTCATGATTCTCAAGTTATAAAATTCCTTAAAGAGTTATTTATATGCACCAAAGAGAATACAAACTTTTACTTTGAATGACTGTCATGGTGCAAACAGGCTACAGTTGCATTGCCAGGGTTCCTTCAGGTTAATAAGGTTATAGTCCTGGAATTCATACAAATAAAGCAAAGCCCTATTTCAAAAGTGTGCCTCTTGGTATAAAAATAACTAAGAGATATTCTAGTATTTTAAATGAAACTCTTGCACCCTACTCCTTAAATAAGTGAAAATTAAACTTAGCACTTGCTGGAAATTAATTATTCCTCCATACTAGCCATGTATAAGCTAAGGTTTCGAATAGAGAGAGTCAACATGAAAAATTCAATGCCAGGGCCAGGATTTGAACCTCGTATCTCGAATACGAGGATCCCCAGTGATTTACCAGGAAAACATGGAAGCCAATTGGAGAATTCAATGTCATTACCACACATTGGCCATGTTAGTTCAGAGGTTAACAGCAACTGGACAGAAACCGTAAGATCCATGGTTCAAATCCTAGCCATGGCACTGAATTTTTCAGGTTGACTGTCTATTTATCACTTGCTGTTCAAATTTACTTGGATTATGGTGCTATTACGCTAATGTGTGATGTAATTTCAAGGCAGCAAACATTGCCTTGCAGCACCCCTGTGTGTAATAGAAACAACTTGGTGAGTACATCGTAACTGCATGATAGCTAAGTGTGGATATAGAGTAAGTAATTTTGAGATGATATCTAGCGAATCCCTTAGGAATTCTATAATTACTTTTCACAGAAGCACTTCGTACAGTGGGATTAAGTGGCTATATACAATTCAGTCAACAACAGAAGTTAACAGCAGAACAGATCTCATCATAAAGCCTCATGTTTCATGGTGAAAAGTTAGTTTCAAACTAGAATTACAATCCAAGGTACTTATCTGGTGCTTGAATGATTTTCTCCTAGCTATTCCGAAATTCACAGGAAGAAAAAGCCCCTATGAATGAGATAAAGCAATATATTGTAATTTCTTGCCTGTTCTTACAATAGAAATATCAATCTCATTCACAGAACTTAAATCAGTTATATAGAAGAGTATACAGTAGTTATTGCAAACTTCAACATATTTAGAAGATAACGTGAAACTGTTACTGAATGAATCATTGGTATAATGAAACAGCAGAAGAATGTAGTACTGTATGACCACGACAAGAAGGATAGAGGGGTATGAAGGGCAGAGGAGCTTGAACTGTTTATCTGCTCCGGTAACTGATCCGTTTACTAGAAAATGAGTGTATGAGAGTGCATATGAGTCACCCATGCTGCCAAATCCAATGCTTTTTGCAGTAAATGCAGGGATAGGTATTATGTATGGGTGAGTTAGTTTCAAAACTTGTAAATTTTTAACAAACCTTCCATCCTTGCCATATTGGTAAGGTGAGACAAACACCACTGGGACAACAAAAGTGATTACGCTACACATTCCTCTAGCTTGCCTTCTTGTCGTGGGTTTAAAGTATTTGTGTGGCTTATGTCATATGGAAGCAAAGAAACTAATTCCATATAAAATAACATAGCTTCAAAATGCAAGAAATTGATCTGGGAGTACTTAAAAATTTTGCAGCAATCAATTTGGAAATTATCGTTCTCGTGTTTCTCTCCATGATGCTCTGTGTTGCATTCTATGTTGATTCCTAAGATTTAGGAAACTGACTAGACTGAGTAACAATTTATTTTAAAGAATAATGCTATCAAATCAAATTAACTAGTGGGAAGTTCCAAATAAATATGACCACCCAGCTCTGAGTTTATCAAAATAAGTAATGAAACAGCAACTGTTATCTTATTTATTGTGTTATAGATGGTGTCCTGCTTGCTAAACCAATACAGAGGTCATGATTCAGAAACACACTCTATTTTGGCAGGATTCCTTGCTGGTTCTACATACTACCTGCATCCAAATATTGCCATTGCACTGTCTACATTAACTACTATACTTCAGGTGGGTGTAAGTCAAAATGTTCTAATTATACAGTACATACTTTACAACACTAGGTTGACAGGTGCATGGGACGTCTCCTGATCATGAACTGTACAATTTGGCTGGCATTTGTATGGCCCCTGTCCTGATCATAGATAGGTGGATATCAATGAGATCTCAAATAACATTAACAATATAAAAATTATTTGTGGTTGGTTTATTGACACTCGTCACTTACTTTTTCATATATTTATGAGAGACTAGTTTCAAAGGCCCTGGCCTCCATTTTCAATCTCTTTCCAACTGGCATCTGTTGTTGTCTGCTCTCTCTGGTGGTGGAACTATGAACTTTTTTGTCAAGAAAGGACTATCAAATTCACAATAGAAAAGGAAATCAATGGACAACTACTTTTCTTGGATCTAACTATCATCAGGAATGATACAAAAATAAAATTTGGAATTTACAGGAAGCCAACACATTCAGAAAATTATATAAAAAATAATAGCCACAACCCAATTACACATAAACATGCAATAATAAACAGCCTTACACACAGACTAGTCAACATACCCATGGAAAAAGAAGAATATTTCAAGGAACAAAAAGCAATAATACACATAGCAGAAGAAAATGGATGCAACAAAAGTTTGGTGTTGAAGAAAATTAGAAAATCTAAACTAAAGAAAACCATTAAGGAAACAACCACATTTATTAAAGAAAAAGAAAGCAACAGCATATTCAGTTCATTCACATATCATCCAAAAACATTTAATAAATTTAAAAAGATATTCAAGGAACAAAATATCATCTTGGCACCTACTAATAGATACTCAATTTTAAAATTACTAAATTCAAAAACAAAAGATGAAATTCCTTCAGGTAACAAATCTGGAATATACCAAATAAATTGCAAGAATTGTGAAAAATGCTACATAGGTCAAACAAAAAGAAATTTAAAAACCAGAGTCAAAGAACACTTTAGAAACATCAGATTGAAACAAGAAGACAAGTCAGCAGTAGCATTTCATTTTTGGAATGAAAACCATGACATTGATCCAAATCCAAAATTATTAAAAGGAGTGATAAACCAAAATAGATTGACAACATGGGAGAACATATTCATCTGGAAAAATAAGGATCGCGTAATGAACTTTGAAATCCCGCCAGTAGATAATTTGACAAAAAAGTTCATAGTTCCACCACCAGAGAGAGCAGACAACAACAGATGCCAGTTGGAAAGAGATTGAAAATGGAGGCCAGGGCCTTTGAAACTAGTCTCTCATAAATATATGAAAAAGTAAGTGACGAGTGTCAATAAACCAACCGCAAATAATTTTTATATTAATTTTGACGTCACTGTTACTAAATTCCTCCAAACGCACATCAACATTAACAATTTTCAAAATAAACATACTGTATACCTCAAGAGACATTAGAAATGCTGTACATCTGCATCAGTACATCTACAGCTTCTTATGAGGGGATTTCCATCACACACAGTAGTTCAGTATTGTATTTTTCAGTCTGACTCCACGTTTCCACAATTTAGCCTACACATGGCCAGTGTGAAAGAACAATTAATTTCCATTAATTGACCTAATAGTGGCTAACTATGAAGCCCGGGCCTTAAAGTACTTACAGCATAGTAAGTCGCCATTAAGGTAGTTGTCTCATGAGTTTATGAGAACTTCTAAGTGGTTTACCAGGAAAAATACGAGTCAGTTGGAGAATTTAATGTCATGTTGGCTCGTTGGCCATAGTAGCTCAAGGGTTGGAGCGGCTGGACGGAAACCAGAAAATCCGTGGTTCAAATCCCGGCTATGGCATTGAATTTTTCAGTCTGACTCTACGTTTCCACATGATGTACATAGTTATAATACTAGAAATAACAGTTTAATTGATATACCACATCATAGATTATCGAAATCACAGAATAGCTTTGAAGTATTGGGTATAAAGTTGTAAAAGATTTTACCTGCCGATTGAATTAATTTACAACAGATTTAAAGACAGGCTTTTAAACAGATTCCTTGCTAACCTGTATGAATGTTGTATTAAATTAAATAAGGTTATTTATTTATTAAGATATATGTCAGCTTTTTGTAGCATGGAAATATTGTTGAATATTTATCATAGTCTTTTTATGAGTTATGTAAATTACTGTATAACAATATGGGGAGCTGCTTCAATGGAAAATGTAAATAGAGTGTTTATTCTTCAGAAGAAAGCAATTCGCACTATGTTAAAGTTAAATATAAGAGAGAGTGTAAGGCCTGAGTTTATAAAAATGAAACTGCTTACCGTTCCCAGTTTAATAATACTCAGAACAGTACTACACATAAAAACAAATTGCTACAAAATAAACTCAGAAAATCATGACTATAACACTAGAAACAGGAATGACTATAGTTTAGTACAACATAGATTGCAATGTTTGGAAAAAGTCCAAAATATAAAGGCATCGTACTGTATAATAAACTTCCTATGAAACTGAAGTCAGTAACCAATGTAAATACATTTATAAAGGAACTGTCTAAATATTTAATAAATAAGGCATTCTATTCTATTAATGAGTTTATCAATAATGGATGATTTTTGTAAATATAATTTTATTTTGTAAATGTAAATAATATACTGACAATGTCTGATGGATTTCTGTAATCTCTATGGACAATAAAATTGAATTTGAATTTGAATTTGAATTATTTTGTGCAAGAATACTTTGAAAATAATACCTAATGTTAACTAATTTCAATTTGTTATGTATTTTACTTTATTTTCACTGGTTTTAATTGTGTTGTATTTTATCAGTTTAGTAATATTACTATGGTATTTTACAATAATATTTTATTTTTATAATTTATTTAATAATTTTATAATATATTTATTTTATAATTTATTTTTATTTTTAATATAATATTTTATTTTTAATATTTTATTGTATTTTAATTTGTTTGTATTGTATTGTGTTCCATTTTCTTTATTCTTTATGTATAAGCAGTAAGTGTTTTAAGCTCATTTTGTCTGTTTGTACTGAGCATGTGTTTATACTCAAATTGCACATATTTTGTTTGCCAATAAGAAATTTAGTTACCTTATCGCTCTTGTATATTGTATTATAAACACACACACACGCGCACGCGTGTTCATCTGTATCTCTGATTTTACCGTGCAAAATTTGATGTCATCAATAGCATCGCTGATGGAGCGAGTTTATATATGATTCCCCTAGCGGCTTGCGATCCTATTAGATGTGCTGACAGCAGCTTTTAAGCCTCCCTCTACCGGCAGGTAAATATACTATTTGAGATGAGGTTCGTGCCCGCGTGTTATAAGGGTGCGTGGATGCGATAACTGTTGAAGTTTGTTTTAATGAATATGAACACAATAAATGGCGGGTAAATACAAACAATGTCTTGCAATATGGTATTATTGTGAAGATATATAACTTAATATAATTTCATAAAGGAATTCCCAATTAATAACAGTATTAGTTTCAAAACATTTTAGTAAAGAAACACATTTGTCCATTTTAAAGTGCACGTCATATCGAACGATGAATGAATAAATGAATGAATAAATGAATAAATAAATAAATGAATGAGTAAATTAATGAATGAAACGTGTGATATGATGGTCAAATGAGTCCAGGGTCTCTAGAGCTCAGAGTTACCCGACATTCATCTTCGTAGGATAAGGGAAAACCCTGGGGTGGGGGGGAACTTATCCAGGCAACTCATCTTTAGCGAGATTCGAACTCGCGACCTCTTAAGTGTGAGGTAGACACGCTACCTCAAATTACGGAGGCGGGCAAGAAACAAATGTAAATCAACCGATATGAGCTGCTTCTATACGTTTATCAAAACAATGAAACCAATAATTGTTAAACATTAACTTCTGTGAACAGCTTTATGGAAACTAAATAGCAAGAAATAGCTCAGCACAAATAAGTAAATAAAGAAATAAGTGAAGCTGTGCCATGTGGCAAATTAAATATCAGCGCTTCTTTAAACGAATGGTTCAACGTCACCGCCATTGAGAGCAAGACACTTTCTTACTCTTTTCATCATATGTTCATATGTAGCTAGCAACATCGCAGGTGTAACTATGGTCATCTACATAATTAGCTGCTTTAGTTGCTCTAAAGTCTCGGGTCGCCTCGAATAAACTGGATATTTGAGATAACCCGAGAGGAAAAATTCCAACGGGGGAAGATCTGGAGATACTGGTGGTCACACAGGATTGTAAACGAATCTATTGTGGAGAAAACACAATTATTCAGGTTATTCATGCTGAGCACATTCCGGAAAATATGATCTGGAAATTTGTTGTCTTACCTCCCAGGAAAATGTCTTTGAAGGAAAGCAATTGTACCAGCATTAAAACTGGTGCGGCATATAAATGTAATTTAAAATGCTGCATAGAGGAGTTTATGCAGCGCTATTCGGCATTCAGACAAGTCCCTCGGATCGTAATGTTAAAGGCCTCCAGATACCTTCACGATTACCTTAAGAGGGGTGAGAGGAGAGGCTGGTTGTATTAGTTATTAGCGCAATCACACTGAGAGCGCTGTCATTTGTTTACTGTTCCGCAAAGGTTACCGCTTCTCCGTAGAGGACATTATGATTTCCAGATAAACTCACCAGTGAACTATGACGTCATTCTTGCTCTATAGGAGGGCAGGAAATAACGAATAAGAATGAACACCATGTATATTGTTTTCTGGCGTTGTCTATTGCTGTAAAAGTTCAATTAGAATAAAATTTATCAATGCCATCATCATCATCATCATCATCATCATCATCATCATCATCATCATCATCATCATCATTATCATCATCATCACCATCATCATCATCATTGGCATCATCGCCCGCCTTGGTAGTGTCTGCCTCACGTTCAAGAGCTCCCGAGTTTGAATCTCGATCCGGGTGAGTTACCTGGATAAGGATTTTCCGGTGTTTTCCCTTATCCTGAAAAATGAATGTCGTGTAACTCTAAGCTGTATGGACCCTGGGATCATTTGAGCATCATTTCACCCATTCCATTCATCGTCCGATATGACTTAACATTGGAGGATGTAAAATTACAACAAAAAAAATGGCATCATCAGCATATAGTATGGTTTATGTATGATGATTAATGTACAGCGGTCATTTATATGCATTAGTGAAAGCAGATGGCTAATTCTGGAACCTTGACGTACTCTGCATTCTGCCAGTGTAATATTAGAGTTCAGATAAGTGCCATTATATTTACCTTTTACTACTGCGGCCTGTCATATTTTTGCTCAGGTAACAGTCCAACAATTTAACACTTCTTTTTACAGCAAACAGCACCACAAGGTAGAAGACATTGATGATATATGAAATGAAGTTATAATTGAGCAATGAAATTTGGGAAGGAAGCATTCCTAAGTTTATGGTACCTCTCTATCATGTGTTAGATTTAAAAACTGAGTAAAACCATGAAATTTACTTTAAACACACGGAACTTACCAGTTACTTGGAGAAACTTCATGCTTCATTATAGTGTGAGGTGACAGATATATAGGTATAAGGCAATGTTCAACCGTAAAGATCAGATGAACAAACCACAGCAATCCAGCAATCAAACGCAAGTCACCCAGGTTCACCTGAGCAAGGTGTTTTATGCCATAAAATCTAGCCGCTTAGTGAGGCTTTATCTGGGTGGTCAAGAGAGCAGTACTTCTCAAATATATGTGGGGAAGCAGACTGACTGCCATTAACTGTTCGTTGGTTCCTCTGAATATGCTCAAGACAGATTTGAGCAAAATGTCAGGAGCAATTCCTACTTTTTGACTGTGGCCTACAAGCCCGGAAGAAACTTTATTTCAAAAAGGTTTATTTAATGTTCAGAGAATTTAATATATCTTTACGGTACCATGATTAAATAACTTTCAATTCAATATTTATGTTAAATACTTTATTAATATTGGAGTTTATTGCATAGTCCTGCCCCTAAAATGTATAACAGGTTAGTAGGACCTATGAAACTGATGTTCCTGTATGTCTTATTTCACTATGTCATTGTTGGCAGCATTTGAATAAGTTGATATAATGCTGTTGTCATCCAATTTTAAATATTTTAAATCTCTAGGGAAAAAAGAAGAATTTGATGTCAATAAAGGCTTCTTTGGGTGTTTGGTGTCACCCCTGATGTGAAAAGAGAGTGCAGAAGTTAACTGATATTACAGAAGATTACCAATAAACATTATATTTAAAAACATGCAGAAGTGATGATAGAATAATAAATATTGAGGCACCTTATATATACACACCTACACAGAAGCACATATATAGATGCGCTTTTATATGATATTCTGAATAAAACACTTCTGATGTTTTCTTTCTCTTATCCTCAGCCTAAAGGATTAGTCTGTATTGAGATTTTATCACATAATTATGCTGTAATTTTTATGAACCCACTTAGGTCTATGGACACCTTAAACAAAACTGAAGACAGTTTTCTCTTTCCCTTTATTTAATTTTTAATTAACTGAAGTATTTTCATCATCATGATTGTTATTGTGTAGTAAAACTAGAAATGGCATACAGTGTCTCTCCACTCACCTTCTGCCAGTTTTCTACATGCAGGTTAACTTCAGATGAGTTACACAATTGAGAAAGTTGCATAAATAGGTTGTAGTGAAGTAATGATATAGAGAAAGGACTGAATAGAAATTAATGAAGTCTTCACATTAGGCGAACATTAAAATGTATTTGCTGAAGTGTCTTTTAGTTTGCCTCTCAAAACAACCTGCCCTGCCTCTTTTGGGAAAAATAAACATGTATCACCTAAGTATACCTTAATAACTAAAATTATAATCTGCAAAATAATTAAATATCAATGTTATATGGTCACTATATTATCCTGATTTACCAGTACAAATATCTGCAGTTATACGCCCAACACCAAATATTAAATCAAAGCTTCAATCTTTGAGAGCAACAAAACACATGATATATGTGTGTATATGTGTGCACATGTTTATGTGTACATTATAAAATGAAAGTACAGCTGCCCGGTAATATTTCAATGAGAATTAAAATTTTTTTTGAGTGCAGCTGACACTTGCAACTCAAACTTGCTTCATATGACACCTGATACAAGGTGAAGAACTATATGATATCAAACATCCTGGCACACTCATTACACTGGTCAACAAAATTATAAAAGTATTTTGAATCCGAAAGAAAATTTATGAAATCTTTTGTAATTGGACCTCCTAAATTCGAAAATGACAGTAAATGTTTTTTCTTAGTTCTTTTTTAGAAGATACATGAAATAAAAGTTTCAACGTTTTTCATGCAAGAAAATATCAATAGCCTTTAATCACATACTCTATAAGTGTGGTCTTTTGGCTTGTCTGCTACATTTTAATTCAGTAGCATACTTATTACAGACCAGCAATAGTCAGCAAGCATAGGTATACTCCATTTTCTCTGATAACGACGTTCAAGAGTAGCGGTATCCTGATGAAAACATTCGCCACGCTCATCACTTACTGCACCAAGATTTTCAGGAAAGAAGTCTAGATGCGAGTGAAGGAAGTGAATCTTAAGAGACATGTTGCACCCCATTCTGTTATAACTTATAAGCCATAACATATTGTCCACTAAGTTTTTTATAATTAGGCACTCTTTTGTTACCAATGAAGTTAAGCAGAACTGAGCAGAATGCTTTCCATGCAGCTTTCTACTTGCCAGTTAGAAGTCCATGAAATGTCCATTGGACATTAGCTTTTTTATTTGGTGACCTATGAATATTCCCGCTTTGATTTTGGGCTTATGTAAATATGGAAATATATGAAAGATTTACCTAAAGGCTTCTCCATATTGATTCATATCTTTTACAACGTTTGTTATTAGTCCCAGTTTAATGTGCAATGCAGGTAATATTATTTTTCTCTCACTAACCAGTGGTATGCAAACAAAGTTTTTGGTACCTGGTTCTAAGTTTTGTCTGAGAGGCCATTCTTTTTGTTGCACAGTGTTTATCCTTTGCACTCACATAAAAAGCAGCAGTATTTCGTATCACCCTACTGGAGAGCTAATATGATTGCCATCACTTTCAAATCTGCACACATGCACCACTTGTACTTATCATAATTTCTACAGTTGATTAGTAGTTTAATATCATATGTCTCCTTCATATGAACCGCATGACCAATAGGAATTTATTGCCCTTGTGAAATAAAACAACTTTAAGGCTGAGTTTAGAGGAGTCTATAAAAAGGTGCCACTCTTCTGGATTGTGTTGCATGTTCGTGGCAACCATCAGTCTATCCACAACATTACAAAATACAAAACTTTCTTGCTTAGGAATAAACTGTTGTAGTGAATGCTGAAGAACTTGAAAATTGGTTATTTTTACGATACAATTTATTCAAGAATGTTCCACTTCCTAAGACATGATGCGAACAACTTAGCCTTATTCTTAGGGAGATCTAGGTCTCTCGCAAGTTCATTTAGTTGAGTTTGAGTTACTTTATGATTTTCACAACAAAGTATATCAGGCATAAAGTTTACATCTTGAAATTCTGACAGTACTGCTTCAAAGAAGGGTGATGGTGTGTTGTCAAAATCCAGGGTGTATGAGGCTGAAGGAACAGGTATCAGTAAATCATGGCTATGTGGCTCAGGGCGGATGCCTGAGGGGATATTTAGGAAGCTATAGAGTGTTTCTTCTTACTATTCATACCAATAACAGAAGGAAACATAGAGAAGTAGCAGTCATTTACATGATTGCTTTGCTCCCTCCAGATCATTGGTGTAGCGAAATTCAAAGATCGCTCTTCTCCATTTAGCAATTCACGTTGATTTGTGGAACAATCATGACAAGATATACAGAGTGAAAAAAATTTGTCCTGATCACCTACTTTGCAGGCAAAATAAAGATTGTATGTCTTTTTCACCATGGGAGTTAACAGTACCTTTTGTGATTTAAAAGTAAGTTCCCCACATATATAGCAATAGTTATTTGGATTCTTAACAGATTTATGCGGCATTTTGTAACTTTCTCGAAATGTCTGTTATTTTGAAGGCACTAAAACACTGTTTCATGCTCTCGCAAACTAAACACTGAACTCAGTTGCTAAAGGAATGGCATGCTGAGGGTTGGACTCTACCTACTAGTCATAAATCAATCCTCACTCTTCCATTACACTGTTTCAAAAATATGTACTCGAACTAATTTCCACTAGTAAATAGAAGTCTAACACAACAGTCTGAACTGTGTATTGTAGAAATAAGAACCAATCTACAAAAATTAAGGGCAGCTTTGTGTTTAGTGATCCAAAATTGGCAGGTTATGACTAATTTTATCTTCAATACATTTTGGCTTTTGACCAGTGTTATACATTAACTGTATAGGCCAAAGACTAACAAAAGTCCCCTCAGGTTATGTGATTCAGAAAGTTCGAGTGATCCCTATCTGCTCTGCAGACCACTTAGAGGTAGAGTAAGTCACCGGCCTCTGCACAACACAGATTGACAAGAAAGAGTGTGGTAAGACAGTAGGTTACTCCCTCAAACTCTCAACTGTACCTGATAGTCAATTTTCACATTTCCATATAATTACCAAAAAATATGTCCAGAACTAGAAGACAAAAAACAGCTTTGTTCAGTTTAAAACTGTATTGGAGTAGTGGTTTAATGCACAAAGTAACAGCTACCTAACAAATCACTGACTTAATTGAAGTAATGGAAATACTACCTTTATAATAAATTATTATCGCAGTGGTAAAAATGTATACATGAATGCATAACAGGACAGTTTAAAAATTTATGATGTAATGGAGATAGACTTCAAACTGAAGCTGTAATACAGGAGAGAAATGAATTGAATTGTATCTCCTAGTTGTCGGTAATGAATTGTCACATAAATTTGTAGCTCTAAGTACTCAAGCACTGAACTATTAAAACAGTGTGTAAGATGTATTCTTTATTTACAACATTAAATATAAGCTTTCTCTTAAGACAATACTCTTATAGCATCATGTTGGATAACATAGCTATAGAAACATAGAAATATAAAACGCATATTGAACCAAAATGTTATGATCTTTACTAGATCTTTGAATTGAAGGTCAAAGCATGACAAGTTAAGGTGACAAGGGTGCCCTCATTTTCAATTAATTGTTTAAATGTTGTTGCTTTATAGGTCCTGGCAATGGAAATTTCTAGAAGACGTATAATTCCACATCCCAAAACATTAGAAGCAATTATTTTTGCCTTATGTAATGCTACTCTCTTTCATGGCAAAATGATGGAACCAAAGCTTTGTCCTCGTCTGATATCGACTCTAATGACAATAGGTTCTGATGGAAAGTAAGTAAACCTGACAATTTGAGTAAAGTCATACTTAACATCCATCTTAAAGCTTTAACTTAGAATGCATTGGTAATGAAAAATCCTGCTAGTAATTTACCAGAATTGCTTAAACCAAATACAATTTTGGAGAGCTTTACATTTTTAAAATGAGGAACACATGGTTTTAGAATCTTGTCTTAGATCACTGTTTCTCTACATTATAGTCCATAATAATTTGATAGTGTGACCTAATTATGCTAATTTCCATTAAAAGTTTTTGGGCTAAGATATAACTGTGTATGAAAATGTAAATGAATAAGCCTAAAACATTTTAGTATAACTGTATTGTTTAAGAGTGAGCTTTTATAATATCTGACAGAATGAATAAAAAGAGTGTTAAAGAAGCACCGTTAACTACAGAATTCCTTTAAATGTCACTAATATAAATACGTAAACAACATAAGTGTAGAGATTTCTTGAATTATTTTACACACTATTACTGGCTTTATAATGCAATCAGTACAACTGATAGGTGATGGACACACAATTATTTAAATGGTTTGGCCATAACATTCTTTGAAACTTAATCCAATGGATTTGCATAGAAAAAGAGATCCGTGGGATTAAGTTTCAGAGAATGTTATGGCCATGGGACAATAATACTGCCACTGTCATATTAAGATAAAACTGATAATATTCTAGTAAAAAACACACCACACTGTACCAGTGTATGTATACTATTTTTGTACAACTGAGTAATACAAAATTCAATATAAACATGGTCAAACAATAATTATGTGGAACTAATTGATAACATATTACTGCCACCATAGCAAGGTCTGCTATAATCTATCTCAGGAAAGAACGATGCTATTGTAAATAAGGAGGACTGAACTCAATCTGCCACACATTTGACATATACTGGTGCAGATAATAGATGTAGCAGTGCTGACATCTTGACAATAAACTAAGTAGTTTAGCAATTATATTTGTTCAAAGATTGATATTATTCTGTATCAATATAATTATTATACTTCTGGGTTTCTTTCATTGAACAACATTGCATGATAATTACCACTTAAGGTTTGCTTCAGTTGTGTTTTATTTCAGCAAAATAAGCTAACTGCTTTACTCTGCATAGAGTGTATTGCTTTTGAAGTATGCAAGATAAGGAGAAATACAGTCCTAAATATTGGGAGTTACTCTGCATGATAAACAATAACACTGAAATCATCATTTACCTTGAGACTTTTACTTTGTTCTGAAAGCCTTATCATTTAGAATATAACTTATATGTGTTTTGTTAGCAATGTTACTATTAATGTTACTATTTAACATTAATAAGTTAAAAGTGTACAACTGCCCATGTTCTTTGTTTCATTATATTTCTCTTTCTTCCAAAAATTCCTTGTAGTATTAATGAGCTTAGAAAGTTTCATCGGTGGTATATGTACAAGATACAGAGAATTTGATTTAAACATCTGTGGATTTTTTCCCCCTTAAAGTCTTCTTCCAGTACTCTACTTCTGGAGGAAATTATATTGTGATTAAAAATAAGAGAACACCAATGAACTTGTAAAACATATTTGTAGTCAGTTTTTAACACTCCATCACTTACATTTTTATATTTTGAGGGATTAGTTTCAGTATCTGTTGCTTCCATTCTCAACCTCCAATGAATAGTTGGACCTTCAATTATTACCAACAACACTGGCAGTGTCTGGATCATTAATAGCAACAGATTCACTGTCACAAAGAGAAGAATCTGTTGTGTCTAAACCTTTCATTGATGTCATCTAAAAGAACATTGGTATGATGACAAAGCAGTTTCATATTTTGATTACATGACCAGGTAGATCCCTAAGAACATATTTTTTAAATAGCTTCTTTTAATAAACTGTACAGAATTCTGAGGAGATTGGTGTTTACAATACATATCTGTTTCAAAGAACATGATCTCTAGCTCTTATGATTTCTTTTGGTTTATCTAACTCAATTAGTCTATATGGAGATTATTCTCAGCTTACAGAACATTACACAGTGTATCTTTACTATTTAATTTCTGTCTATGCATAGAAAGCATATGCAAAGTGACAATGCAATCCAACTTTTGTTTTCTAAGCTATCTTTCTCTTTAGTCCGTACCTCCTATGGACACACTTATACTAATGTTCTGTGGGGAACTCTATTCTTAATGTGTGCAAGTGAATGCAGCCTCTATCTTCTACTTTTATCACATTCTGCTTACTGCGTCATACATCTAGTCTTTCTATTACTGATCTATTTCTTTCAAAAATCCCATCCATCTATGTGATAGGTATATAGGACGTTTAGGCACTGTTCACTGTCACTCTCAGCTACAAAATTGAATGACAATTCTTTACATACTCTCTGCCATTGTGAGAAATAGTTGTTACACAATCTCTGGAGCATTTAAACTTATCAAACACTTGCTGCTTGTTATTAATGAAACAAAAATATCTTTCTTTGAATATTTGTTCCTGCAAATTAGTCCTAGCTCCATTATATGTTTAGTTTCCTTTGTACCATAAGCTGTGAATGAATAACCTCTGCAAATCCTGCAAATTCCCTTCAAATTTCTCGTTGACACATAAAACACACTCTACATATATGTCACTGTCACAGAAACCTTATCCTCAGTGATATGATCTCTACTTAATTTTATTGGGTGAAAGGACAATTTGAGTTACTTACTTCTGTTATAAAATTGGACTGTTTTAGCATCTCAGAACAACAGGTTACCCATTTTAGAACTATTATCCTAAAACATTATTCTGCTTACTGACAGAAAGTTAGCATTCATATCTGGTACACACATTACATCAGTTAATTCTACGCACTTATGCACTTTCTAGGAACAATGATCCTAGGATTAATGATCAATGATTCTAGGATCTAGGATCAATCTTTACCTGCACAACTAACAGTGAACGTAAAAAGTGTTTGTATGCATAGGAAATTAAAGTTAAAGGTTAAGAAAATATGTCAAAAATTTAATTGTGTTCAGTAAAACATTTGATTTGCATTTGCTCAATTCAAATATGATAAAATATACAAATTTATTAATAAAATCCCGTTAATATAAACAAATATTATGTCTCACAAAATATGATTTTACACCTTCAAATTCAATGATGTTTTTAAACATATACCATAATTCAATATTTGGTAGCCTTCCATTCTGCTTATAAAAGTGCCTTCAGTCTCCATGACATTGATTCCACTAGCTCTGTGGTTGTCTTTGTTTCAATTAAATCCCATCTATTTTAAGTGCCTCTTTATTGGAAAAAGAGTACTTTCTGATATTTCCTTGCCTAAAATAGACAACAGGTCCTCTATGGGTTTGATATCTGGTAACTGAGATGCTGTATTTAGTTGCTTTGTGTGTTGTAAAGTAGCCACACGCGAGTAGTTCCAGACGTGTGTATTAGGGTCATTGTCCTGCTGAAAAATAAAGCTGTTCTCAATACCTAGTTTCTGACCACCAGTATGAAGATTTTGTTTTAAAATTCCTTATACCTAGCTACGTTTTATGGTACAGCATTCAATCGATGAGTGCAGTTGCTCCACTGCTAAAGGGCTCATACACCCCAAGACTATCACTGAGCCATGTCTATGTTTTATAGTTACCGCCAAACAATTTGGCGCATAAAATATTGTTTGAATCTAGTGTACGAGCCTATACCTGAAAGGGTTGTAAATATTTTCTTAGACGTCATGCCTAACAGCCTCCATAAAGCACATTAGTTAATCTTCTCAGTCAGTGAGGATACTCAGCTACTTATTGTCAATAACGAAACTACCAGGTGTTTGCCTTACAGAAGTTTTCATTTAGAAGTGAAGAGAAACGTTTTATACAAGTGCCGTTGTATTGTTTGTTTCTCTCTCTCTCTCTCTCTCTCTCTCTCTCTCTCTCTCTCTCTCTCTCTCTCTCTCTCTCTCTCTCTCTCTCTCTCTTATCGAGCTTTCGGAAATGCCATCAGTGAGATCTAAGCTTAAATATTGCATCGAAAGGGGACCAACAAGGGAAATTGTTTTAAATGTTTACAAATTAATTTATGAAGGAAGAAGCAAAGGAAGCTAAGGGCAGAGTACCGGAAGAATAGAGGAAGAAATTGCAAGGTTCAGGAAAGAGTGGAAAAAGCGACGGAGACATCACGGCGAACAATTACAAGAATTTTAGCAGAGGAAAGGCAACATAATGTGGAGAAGACTTCATTCAGTTCATCTGATAAAAATGGAAAATGAGCTAAAAGCATCGCCGGCATCGTTAATTTTGATAAGTGCGTTATTCGGCGTACCATTCATGATTTTTACATTTGAAACAAAACATGTCCTACCGTGTCCAAATTACTGCCAGTGCTGACATAAAAAATGAATTTTCGAGGGAGCAGCAGCAGCTTACGACATGTCATTAGAGAACTGGGCTTTAGATGGAAGAGAACGAGAAGTAATAGACGTGTGGTAATAGAAAAACAGGATCGATGTACCAACTACGTTTAACTGCGCTAAAAAAGTACAACAGGTCGCCCTATTGTTTATCAAGATGAGACATATATTCACAACAGCCATACAATTCCTAAAGGATGGAGTGACGATGATATATCAGGCGTACTACCGCTAGTTTCTAAAGAGGCACGCCTCGTCATTTCCATGCAGGCAGTAGAACAGGATTCGTGGTTAACGCCTTGCTGATGCTTAAGTCCCAGCAAAACCTGGGCGCTACCATAAGGAAATGAATGATGAAAACTTTGTACTTAGCTTAGTGTCATTTTTTGGTGGTGAATTCGTGCACTATGGCGCTAGTGTAACTTGGTGGTGGATTCGGGATATATGTCATTTGAACATGGTGGCAGAATTACCGATAACCCAATTGCTTGAAAAGGAGTTCGTTTTACATTTTATTAAGAATAAATATGATGCACTTATATTTTAATGATAAAAGCTTAATTTATTACTTACAGGAAAGAAGTACACAGATGATATAACACCCTTTTTACTGCGAAATATTTCTATATACTTAAATTGTTTTTCTTCTTTGAACATCACATATCTAGGATGCATATATATTAATGATAAAAAATGTAATTTACTAGTTACAGGAAAGAAGTACACTAATGACATTACACTTAACAGAACAATATTCCAGCGAAATGTTTTATATAGTTAAATTGTTTGTACTTTTAACATAACGTGTAAGCAGATTTAATACAGCAAATGCGCACGACACTTAATATTACGAGAAATTTGTTTCACTGCGTTAACAACTTATTCTGTTTTTTCCCCTCATTTTCAGCACAAAAAATTATTTTAAACATTGTGGTGACGGAGAGATGATCGTTGTCATCATCGCTGTCGTTGTTTTCTCTGTTTATGTGGAACACGATGTGATCCTGGATGCGTTTGGTGACGCAAGAGAGAATAAGATGGCTAAAGTTGGCGCTGACATCCGTGACGGGTACGGCGACGACGAAGTCGTTATTGAAACCCGTGCCAAAGCACCCATCCGATGTGATTCTGACGTCGAGGTTAGGAAGTCTGTTGTGGCACAGATACACTTCGAGCTGAGCATCGGACTTATGCTGGTCATCTTTGGAATGTACGCACTTGGCATGAATGGCATGGGCGGAGTTGGAAGCAAGTTTGACGGTGACCTCCTTCTGGTGCCCAAAGAGGGTAGTTTCGGAAGAGAGTAGTTAGACTTCGGAATATTTTCCACGAGGAGAAAGTAGAGGAAGAAACAGGAGCTTTATGAGTAGGTTGTTTCCAATGTGAACGGGATCGGTTTGGCAGTTCATTTTGGGATGAGAGCGAAGGACACGGCATTTCGTTTGAAACCTCTTTTGAGTTGGTCTACGCCTTTGTAGGTTAAGGTGAACTTGGTGGAGTTGAGTTTTTTGAGTAGTTCTGGAGAGGCGTTTCCAAACCTTGCTGGCAGAAAGACTTCTGTGTCGTTGTCGATTTTGACGGCGGTTCTGAGTTCGGGCTTGGCGGAAAGTGTTCTGACGCCTTGTAGGATGTAGGCTACATGCTCTTGTAGGGCAGAAACGCTGAAAATGTCTGTGGTCTTGGAGAGTTCATCCAGTTGACGAATGGCGTTCTCTGTCATGCTTAGGTTTGGCAGCGAAAGTAGTTCTTAACGAACGGAGCTAGACCATCGGCGTGAGTTGTTGAGGTGGGAAGGTTATAGTGGCGTACGCACCTGCGGTAAGAAGCGCAAACCTGCTGAGCGTGAATGGGTCGATAGTTCCATACTACGTCGACGTCGGATGGACGGTACCGAGAGAAATCTGGTGCTACCGTTTTCCAGCAGCACTTGGCGTTCACGAGGCAGCAGAACCTGGATGCGCTGCGAAATTTCAGTGTAATACAGCAGTACCGAGAAGTAGCTGCAGGTCATGAAAGGCGTCTGGTGTTGTACTTGCGCAGAAAGGCTTGGATTTGTTGATTGAGTTTGGAGAGATCTTCGTAGAATCCAAGTTGGGACTCGATATACAAGGGTACGAGACGACTAAGAACTTCGCAGCTACAGCACCGATGAAAACAGAAAGAGCAGTGGTACACCTTGCACGACTCGACCGGCACTTCACGGCGGCAGCACTGAGACTCAGCAGGGGGAAAGGAAGTTGAGCATATATAGATTAGAAGAAAAAGACAGTTAAACAGGAAAAGAGCCGATGCGGTGGGAAAAGAAACCGTTTCAGGAAAAAGCATCATCCGGAGATTTGACCAGTGTGAATGTTCCCTTGCAGATAGTTGCGCAATATAATTACTGGAAAGAAGAAGCCGCTATAGGAAGAACAAGAGAAGGCGGAGATTTGATTCGTGGAAATAAGTGATTCTGACTGTTTGGAAAAACCTGGAGTAAAGAAATTCGTAGCACCGAAGAAAAATGAGAGAGAGCCGGAATACGTAGGTTCCGAAATTTCCGAGTCCCCCGATCCCGCGGACGGTGTCCAAGCTCCTGGGCTCACGCACGGCGTCCAACCACCCGGTACACGTGTCGCGATGTGGCCGAAAACCTTATCACTGGCATTTACATGCGTTCTTGACCTCGCGGCAGTAACTTTTCGGTCCCCTGGAGACGTCGGCGGGACGGCTTCCAGCGGAAGTAAGTCTTCGGCTCCCGGGAGACTTCGGTGGGACGGTCTTCGGGTACTGATGACGGAGTCCGTGTCGAACCACCCCGGCGCCCAATTTCCTGAGATATGAGTTCAAAACGACTCGACGTTCGAGGTGGGATTCTCCTCCCCGACC
Source organism: Mantis religiosa (assembly GCA_030765055.1). Classification (NCBI taxonomy): domain Eukaryota; kingdom Metazoa; phylum Arthropoda; class Insecta; order Mantodea; family Mantidae; genus Mantis; species Mantis religiosa. The sequence goes on from CM060950.1 coordinate 181,484,584, forward strand.
CCAACTCCGCGGAAGTCACTGGGGCCCAAGGCGACCGGCATTGCGCGATGACGTCACCTCTCAGACTGAGCTGGAGAGAGGAAGTTGAGCTTATATAGATTACAGCGTTAAAAGGAAGGGGAGGAAATGACGTGCACGGTTCTGATTAGGCAGAATGAGAACGTTTTTGGTTGGTGGAGAAGGCAGAGATTTGTTTGGTGGAAATAGGAGCGAATCTAATTGTTTGGGAAAATGGTAAACTCAACCATATTTAAAAAACGGAAAAACATTTGACTATCCCATAAAGTCCACTGCATTCCCATATTCCCTTTCGCCCTCATTTTTGTGAGGTAGCGCTTGATTGCCAGGATTATATGACGGTTGGAAATGATGCAAAAAGTGATTTAAATGGTGCTTGTTAATCAGCGTATCTGACGTTTGGAAAATTCCCTGCATCCTCCCGGAGGTGCCCGAAAGTACCACGGACTTATCGTTGTCCATCAGCACCATCGGCATTCACGTGCTTGCCCTAATTGGGCGTGATGCACTTGCACACCTTGTGCCAAGCGGCAGTAAGCCTTCCGCCCCGTGGTCGGGAGACCCAGGCGCCTTTCAAGCTCCCAGGCCCCACGGACGGCGTCTAACCTCCGGGTCACACGAGAACACCACGGACTTATCGTTGATCCTCGGCATTATGCGTGATGTCCTTGCACACCTAGTGCGTGGCAGTAACTCTTCGGCTGGCAGACGTAGGCGCCGAACTATGTGAGTCCTTAGATCCCACGGACGGCGTCCAACCTCCTGGGCCGGAGACGTAAGCCCGCGGATGAAGTCCGACCTCGGAGTACACTGGTCACGATGTGCTTAAAAGGCTTATCGCTGGCATTGACGTGCATAACCTGGCGGCAATAACTCTTTGGCCCCCGGGTAATGTCGGCGGGACGGCCTCCGGGTTCCGATGACGGAGTCCATGTCGAACCGCTTGGACGCCCATTTTCCTGAGATAGGAGTACAACACGAGCCGATGTTCGAGACGGGGTTCACCCTTCCCCCTAACCCCGTGGACGTCGCCGAGTCCCAAGGACGGCGTCTAGCCTCCGGGTACACAGGTCGCGATGTGCCCGAAAGCACCACGGACTTATCGTGGTCCTCTCGGCTTTGACGTGCTCGACCTTACGGTAGTAACTCTTGACCCGCGGGAGACGTCGGCGGGTAAGCCTCTGGGTCGCGATGACGGAGCCCATGTCGAACCGCTTGGGCGCCCAATTTCTTGAGATAGGGGTACAACACGAGCCAACGTTCGAGGTGGCTTTAACCCAAACGACCCAAATGCCAGGTTGTTATCATCATCATTATCATCATCATCATCATCATCATCATCATCATCATCATCATCATCATCATCATCATCATCATCAGACGAATGTCAGGTAACTCTAAGCTCCATGGGCCCCGGACTCATTTGAGCATCATTTCACCCAATTCATTCACCGTCCGATATGACTTAACGTTGGAGGACGTAAATTGCAAAAAAATCATCATCATCATCGTCGTCGTCGTCATCATCATCATTATCATTATTATTATTATTATTATTATTATTATTATTATTATTATTATTATTATTATTATTATTATTATTATTATTATTATTATTATTATTATTATTATTATTATTATTATTATTATTATTATTATTATTATTATTATTATTATTATTATTATTATTATTATTATTATTATTATTATTATTATTATTATTATTATTATTATTATTATTATTATTATTATTATTATTATTATTATTATTATTATTATTATTATTATTATTATTATTATTATTATTATTATTATTATTATTATTATTATTATTATTATTATTTTTATTATTGTTGTTATTAAGTTAAAAGAAAGAAGTATTTTTCTCTAAAGAAGATTTCGAATTAATTTCATCTACCTATATACGTATATGAAGCTGATGGTTAAAGAACATAGGATTTGAAATGTTCCCTTATGAGTTTGTCTCTCTGTATGTATTTATGTCTACCAAGTTCCATACAGGGCGGTTTCAAGCTTACAAACAAACAGGTGAATATAACCAAAGCTGAACATAGTTGAGATTCTTGGCCTGGAGGTGTTCATTAGCTGTGTCCATTCGTTATCTTAGGCAGCGCCGTGGCTCAGTGGTTAGACCGCTTGGCTCTCACGAAGGCGGCCCGGGTTCGATCCCAGGTGACCGCAAAGTGAGATTTGTGGTGGACAACATGGCGCTGGGGCGGGTTTTCTCCGGGATATCCGGTTTCCCCGCCATTTCATTCCACCGGTGCTGCATCTTCATCTCATGTATCATCAGTGTCATCGCCTGCGGTGCCGTATGTAGTAAAAGCGGGCGTAAAACACTACACACATTTCATTATCTTTATGCTATGGTAATTATGGAGATTACATAACCAACTTCCGTCCTATTACAAGGAAGAGATTGTTTTCAGTATTTCAGTTGCGATTGGCTCGAACTATTGACAAACAGGTGAGTAATTCATACTACTCGTAACAAAAGTCAGAACTATGTGTGAGTTCCTAGGGCAACACTAGGGCCAACTTTTCGGAATACAAATCAGGCTTTTTTGTATTTGAAAACTGCCTCCCAATCAGAGTTGCCAATTTTGTGCTTTTAGCACCATATCTGGTGACAGAGTGAGAATGTGATGTTTTTTCTTTATTAAACAATAACAGTTATTTATGAAAGTTGCGAAGTAAGTTGATGTTTTGCCCGCCTCGGTAGCTTGGTGGTAACATGTCTGCCTCACGTTCAAGAGGTCGTGAGTTCGAATCTCGGTCAGGGTGAGTTAGCTGGATAAGGTTTTTTCCGGGGTTTTGCCTTATCCTGTAAAACAAATGTTGGGTAACTCTAAGCTCCATGGACCCCGGTTTCATTTGAGCATCATTTCGTCCATTCCATTCATCGTCCGATATGACTCAAAGTTGGAAGACGTAAATTACAAAAAAAAAAAAAATAAAAAAAAAAAAAAAAGTTTATTAGTCTGTGTGCATGATAAACATCAAACCTCGCTAGTTCTATACGTAATTTATGTGTTACCTAAGAAAAATCTGCTAACATTGTGAATCATAAGAATATTAAACATTGCTCTACAAAAGATTTCCCATCGATGTTTTTACTAGGTATAAGATGATATTGGAGAGTACGTAGATGATGGGTAAGAGTTGTAACTATGGTGATGCTAAAATAACAAATGGTAAACTGTATGCCAAAATGAGTGATTCAGGCGACCAAAGTTTATACCTCATGAAATTCCAGAAAGAGCTTGCATTGCTAATCGTAGTTTGCTGCCCCAAAAGTGATTAGCAATTTATGACCAAGAATATTTATGTTTTAAGAAATTTTACAGTTCAAAAAGGGTTGCGAATATGCGCTTAGAAGTGATTTTAGAAGATAACTAAAGAAAATTTGAACAACGGAGTAAGGTAATTGATAGTCAAAGAGATTATAACATAATATCCTTGACTCTGTATTAGAGTAAGCGTTTCTGAAGAATAATGTGTGTTTGTCGTGCAAATTATAACTTTATGCTTCTGTTTGACCTGTTATATTGACTCTGGTAGAGATAATTCGATTCTTTGGAGAGATTATTCATGTCTAGAAGTATGAGAACTACTTTTCTGTAGCAAAAGTATCGCGTAATGTGGTTTTTCTTTCTGATGGTAGCAGATAAAACATATGAATTAAAATTTCAGCAAATGCGGCAAGCAAAAGAAATCGTTAATCGACGCTCCCACACGTCTTAGCTGGGATCGGCTCACGTCATATTCGTTATAAACTTCTAAGTGCAGCTCCAATTTGACTGCTCCAACTCGCGTTTCTAGCCATAGAGTTTGTATTAGAGAAAACCCCATTTCTGGGAATGATGAAAATTCAAGTTTCCAAAGTGTAGTAAAAGAAAAACAGCTAACTGTATAATTCGTATTATATCATTTTTAAAGACTTTACATGTAATGCAAAATATATAAACAACTTCTCATTATTACAAACGCAACTGTCAAACATTGATTAATTAATGTTTTATTTGGTATATATAAGGGTAATTTGTATGTATTAATCAGAGTGCACGCTGCGCTTGCGTAGATTAAAAACAGAAGGAAGTGAGACATCAGTTGTACAAAATGTCTGCTTCCGTGCAATATATAAACATCACAGAGGGAAACCCCTAAAAACTGATGAAAACCAATTGCGTTGTAAGTGTTTTGCAAATTGTGTGAGAAATACCTAACTTTAGCAATGGAGGACTTGGGACTTAATCTGTCAGCAGAACAGACCGGTGTTTCAGCGCCGAATACATACTAATGCCGCTCGGAGTGAAGTTGTGAAAATGTGCCAACCTTTTACCTCGGGAATACACTGAAAAGGAAGCGGTAGTGGAAGGTGAATATGATGAATTTGTTTAAAGTGCTGTTCGTGCAAGATACACAACTTCTTTGAAAGAAAGGAGTCACAAATAATTACAAAAGTTTCTCAAGCAATAAATAGTAATGATCCCGAATTACTTAGTTTTGCGAACTTCCTCGCCATTCTTCGTTAAGTAGACTTAAAATTTGTGAACAGAAACTGAGCACATATAATATGTTGAGCGTGAAGAAGAACGTCATCTTTTGCTGGTCGTCTATGCACAAGGTGCAAGCCTGGTATAGCACGGGACTTTTTTTTTCCCTTGTTCCATTTATACCCCGCCTTTAACTGCTATGGTCATATCGGCGGCCGTTCTCCTTTGGAACATACCGAAGGTGTTAACTCGTTATCTTTGGTTTTTTAATCATTAGATCACGCACACATTCACACTCTCATTCATACTTCCAGACTCTGGAGAAGATGGGGAATTATTTTGGTCGGAGAAAAATCCCCACCCCCACCGTCGGGAATCGAACCCGAGATCCCTAGCACGGCAGGCAGGTGCTCTACCGACTGAGTTACGGGGTCAGCCCGTAGAAATGTGTCCGGCTTTTCCAAATATGGAGTCTCTTGCGTGCTCAATTAACATGAACACAAAATCGCTGGGACAGTACGGCTGTATGTAACATTGATGGTTCGGGTCTGCGTGTACCTTGTAATAACTGCAAAAGATTTCGCCCCACTGGTGTCTTAAGTTCAACAATTTATTGCAAGAAAGACAGACCTCATCCACATCGCACACAGACATGCCATTCGAGTAGAACGCGCCTTTTTTCATGTGATTGTCAAAGCGAGCCTGCCCCTTAAAACTGCGATGACACGCATTACAGCGTACGTAATCGTAAGAGCTATCACGACATACCTGGTGGCATTTCACACATTTTTCGTCGCAGTGTTGGTATTC
>CM060950.1:181497428-181574928 GCA_030765055.1 Mantis religiosa
CAATGCCGAGGGTCAACGACAAGTCCATGATGCCTTCGGGCGACCCAGAATTTGGACGCCGTCCGTAGGGCCTGGGAAGTCGAAAGGCGTCTGCGGCTCCCGGCCACGGGGCGGAAGGGCTACTGTTGCGGGGCACCTGGTGTTCAAGGGCCTCACGTCCATTTAGTGTTTGCACGTCAATGCCAAGGGCGCTGAGAGACAAAGAGAAGTCCGTGGTGCTTTCGGGCACCCCCCGGGAGAGTGTGGATAATTTTTCCACCCTCATAATCTCCTGATTAGCGATCACCATTTAAATCACTTCTCCCATCACTTCCAACTTTCATTTCATCCTGGCAATCAAGGCCTTCCTCACAAAAAATGAGGCGAAAGGGAATATGGGAATGCAGTGGACTTTAAGGGATAGTCAACTGTTTTTCGTTGTTTTTAAATATGGCGGAGTTTACCATTTTTCCAACCAATCAGAATCGCTTTTATTTCCGACAGTCAAATCTACTGCTTCTCCACCAATGAAAAACGTTCTTATTCTGCCCAATCAGAATTGTACACGTCACTTCCTTCCCTTCCTTTTAACGCTGTAATCTTTATGTTTTCAACTTTCTCTCTTCAGCTCAGTCTGAGTGGGTACGTCGCGCAATGATGGTCGCCTTGGGCGTCGGTGACGTCCGCGGAGTTCAGGTGGGGGAGGGTGAACCCAACCTCGAACGTCGGGTAATTTTGCACTCCTATCTCAGGAAACTGGGCGAACGAGTGGTGCGACAGGGACTCCGCCATCGGCACCCGGAGGCTGTCCCGCCGAAGTCTCCCGGGAGCCGAAGACTTGCTGACGCGAGGTCAAGCACGCACGTCAATGTCAGCGGTAAGCTTTTCGGTACATGGCGACCCGTGTTCCCGGTGGTTCGACGCCGTCCGCGGAGTCTGGGGACTCGGAAAGTTCGGCGCCTACATCTTCCGGCTTTCTTTCTGTTTTCTTCGCTGTTGCGAATTTCTTTGCTCCAACTTTTTCCAACCAATCAGAAACGCTTTCATTTCCACCAATCAAATATTTGCCTTCTCTTGTTCTTCCTGTACCGGTTTCTTCTTTCCAGTAATCATATTGCGCAACTGTTCAAATCTCCAGATGTTGTTCTTCCTGTAACGGCTTCTTTTCGCACCGCATCAGCTCTTTTCCTGTTCAACCGTCTTTTTCTTCTAATCTACATATGCTCAAATTCGTTTCACCCTACTCAGCCTCTGTGCTACCGCCGTGAAATGTCGGTCGAGTCCTGCAAAGCGTACCACTGCTCTTTCTGTTTTCATCGCTGCTGCAGCTGCGAGGTTCTCAGTTGTCTCGTACCCTTATGTACCGAGTGCCAACTTGGATTCTACGAAGATCTCTCCAAACTCAATCCACAAATCCAAGACTTTCTGCGCAAGTACAACACCAGACGCCAGAAGTGCTGCTGGAAAAAGGTAGCACCATCTTCTCTCGGTTCCCTCCATCCGACGCCGACGTAGTGTGGAACCAGCTGCACATTCACGCTCAGCAGGTTTGCGCTTCTTACCGCAGGTGCGTACGTCACCATAACCTTCCCACCTCAACAACTCACGTCGACGGTCCAGCTCCATTCGTTAAGAACTGCTTTCGCTGCCAAAGCTAAGCATGACTGAGAACTTCATTCGTCAACTGGATGAACTCTCCAACACCACAGACATTTTCAGCGTTTCTGACCTACAAGAGAACGTAGCCTACATCCTACAAGGCGTCATGGACCCAGAACCGCCATCAAAATTGACAACGACACAGAAGTTTTTCTGCCACCAAGGTTCGGCAACGCCTCTCCAGAACTATTTAAAGAACTCAAATCCTTCAAGTTCACCTTAACCTACAAAGGTGAAGAAGCAACTCAAAAGCAATTTCAAACGCTACGCCGTGTCCTTCGCTCTCATCCCAAAACGAACTGCTAAAGCCGATCCTGTTCACATTGGAAACAACCTACTCCTAAAGCTCCTGTTTCTTCCTCTACTATTTCCTCGTGGAAAGTATTCTGAAGTCTCACTACTCTCCCCCAAAACTATCCTCTTTGGCCACCAGAAGGAGGTCACCATAAAATTTGCTTTTAAAGATGCCCACGCCGTTCATGTCAAACGCGTGCCTTCTAAAGATGACCAGCGTGGGTCCGATGCTCATCTCGAAGTGTATCTGTGCCACAACAGACTTCCTAACTTAGACATCAACATCACATCGGGCGGGTGCTTTGGCACGGGTTTCAATAACGACTTCGTCGTCGCCGTACCCGTCACGGATGCCAGCGCCAACTTTAGCCATCTTATTCTCTCTTGCGTCACCAAACGCATCCAGGATCACATCGTGTTCCACATCGACAGCACAAACAGCGACAGCGATGACAACGATCATCTCTCCGTCACCACAATCTTTAAAATCATTTTCTGTGCTGAAAATGAGTGAAAGGAAAACAGAAAAAGTTGCTAACGCAGTGCAAAAAATATGTCTAGGGTTAAGTGCCATGCATATTTCCTGCATTAAATCAACTTACATGTTATGTTCAAAGAACAAACCATTTAACTATGTAAAACATTTCGCAGCAGTATTGGTTTGTTAAGTGTAATGTCATTAGTGTACTGCTTTCCTGTAAGTAGTAAATTAAATTTTTTATCATTAAAAATATATGTGCATCCTATATATGTTATGTTCAAAGAACAAAAACAATTTAAGAATATTAAAATAGTTCGCACTAAAAAGTGTTATATCATCGGTGTACATCTTTCCTATAAGTAGTAAATTAATCTTTTATCATTAATAAATACACGTGCATCATGTATATTCTTAATAAAATGTAAAACCAGCCCCTTTTCAAGAAAATGATTAATGGTAAATCTGCCAACTTTTTCAAACGAAATAGTTTCCTAATCCACCACCAAGCGACACTAGCGCCATAGGGCACTAATCCACCACCACCACCACCACCACCACCACCACCACCGCCACCGCCACCGCCACCGCCACCGCCACCGCCACCGCCACCGCCACCGCCACCGGCACCGGCACCGCCACCGCCACCGCCACCGCCACCGCCACCGCCACCACCACCGCCACCACCACCACCACCACCACCACCACCACCAAAAAGCGACACTGGCGCTCTACTTTCACACTATTATTTCATTCGCTATTAACAACACGGTAACGTCCGTGGGCATATTGGATACTCCATCATCTGCAATTACCCTCTTGTCCTCACGTGCAGATAGGGATATTTTGTTTACTTCCACTGACGTAACATTATGTTGACGAGACAGAGTTATTAAGTTCATTGGGTTTTTATGATTTCTCTACTTTTAAGACAGTCTACATAGCTCTCAGAGGTGATGTACTGTTGAATGGCGCTATTTTTATGCCTTTTATCTTCTTGATTACACTTTCATTGATGTCGAGAGCATACATCTTCGATCTCAGTCCAACAAAACGATGAATAATTGTTCCATTGGCTTCATCTTTATTTTGTCCCAACACTTTCTTGTTTGTTGTAGAATGGCATATGTGGTCGCTAGGATAATCAGCAGTATCCAGGTGTTGAGAAAACGTAACTTATCATTGTATCGATCTCTTGTAGTCACACGATAGATGAAAGATTCAGTATCCATGTTCATGAGGTTCAGATTTTCAAGGCCGTAATACGGCATTAACACATCCCAATGGTAACGATGCATCAAGGTCTTTGAGGTTACAGCACACACATCCCAATGTATATAGGCTTACAGTGATCTCTACTTAACTTCTGATGTTCTTCTGCTTGCCAATGTGTTTGAGACATTCTGAGACAAGAGCCTGAATGCACACAAATTTGATGTTGCGCGTTATTTCACATCGCCTTGACTTTCGTGGATGCAATGCTGCTTTACACAGGAACTGAACTTAAATTAATAGAGAATTGTGACCAGCTACTCATGGTTGCAGCAGGTATAAGAGGAGGATTATGCCAAGTTTGTCATCGGTATGTAGAAGCAAACAACATCTGTATGTAGGAGTATGCTACAAGTAAACCCTCTCAATATATCATGAAAGAAGGTGCAAATAACCAAAATGGCTGGGCAATGTTTAAAGGCCTTCCTTATGAGGGTTTTAAGTGGGTTTCTCTGGAGGATACCAACCTAGAAATGTTACGAGAAGATGACCCTCTGGGAGGATTCCTGAAGGAACAACCTAATGCATAAGTTGATATTAACATTGGAATAACAGGTGCTTTAATAGTATATATTGCATACTCTTCATGCGTACATATTTGGCGTGGATATACACAGCCGAATCTTTTTCGGCATTCAAGTCTACCTAAGAAAACTTCGCTTTCTTTCAGCTGCTTTAAGTATACACCACGAGCAGTAGAGCAATCCCCAAAGACCGCATATAACACGAAATAAGTAGGACGTAAACTATCAAGCGCTCGTTGCGCGCTTGTTTTGTCAATCATTGTGAACACTCGGAAAATTCACAAAGAATTTTTCTGTCCTGGCCACTTTAGAACAAAAGATCTGTGTCGATCGCCCACTTGCAGACCACCGATAACTAGAAATTGATCAATGTGTCTGCTTCTTTTCAAATTGCTGCTCTCTTCAGCCATGGCGTTTGCTTGTCCAGCTACTAGATTTCTTTACATTACGTTGTGTCACCCCATCCTTGTCTATTCTCGTTAACCAGTATAGACTGGAAACATTCATATTCATTAGCTTGCTTAGGAGGAACAACACTTCTACTTCTTTTCCTGGTGTTGCTTTTCCACCTGAGCTCTTTTATTCTTGTTTGTTGGTTGATTCTATGTATAGAGTTGAAAATAAGTACCTTCACAGGATAATAAACTTGATTACTTTCTACATTATCCACATACTGTACTATATTATGGTGACAATACTTTAAATTTGACCATTCAAAAGTGCCTATTATTAGAGAAGATGAGTTTTGAGGAGAATGTTGGGCCACGCCGCTGGAGGCCTTCCGAATTAGAGTTAGTACCAATCGCCTTCAAATGCAGACCAGAACTTATTTATACTTATTCAGCTTATCACATAACTTGATTTAAATTAATTCATCTATTGTCTAAATGGCATTCACTGTATTATATTTTCATCCAATTATTGATACATTGAACCAAGGATTTCATTCTATTTTAAGCTGTAGACATTCTGCATAACTAAACTGCGCAGGGTTTCACGGCCGATGTCATTACATAGGAAATGATTACACTACCCAACAAACAAAAACTTTTTTCATACATCCACGATAAAACTACGTGCTTATTATGGAACAACGTGCTGATTTTGAAAGTCGCCTTAGAGCATAACATATCACGTTACTTTGAAAAGATATGTAGACATTTAAGTTCTCACCTTCCAGTTTTCCGATAATATATGTTACATTTATTATTGTGATATAATGATATATGGTGTAGTACTATACATCATGGTGAATTAAGATTAATTCAAAATGTTGTTTTCACATACTTGCAATAATATTTGGACTATATACAGTAAAAGCCCAAAGTACCGCGGATTCGGATTTAACGCGGGTAAAAGTATGTTCCCGTTAAAAAAATATTGTAGTTAATTATTTTACTTGTTTTTATTTGGAAAGCTGCGATAAAAATATTCCACAAACTGAGGCTCTGGAGCATGATTTTCATCACCACCCATGTCCATTTTTTTTAAATTCTTTTATATATCTATGTATATAAACATATATTTTTCTTTTCCTTAATTAACCGTTTTTTATTGTTTCCGTTTAACTACCTATCTGTTTTCTGTAGTTTCACACACATACACTATACACATAAACATCCATGCCCAGGGCGGGACTCGAACCCGCGACCCTCTACGCGGTGGAACGCTAGAGACATACGTTCTAACGACTATGGCTACGAGGGACGGCTTTTTTTTGGGGGGGGGGGGCCTTGTTGCCTTTAACTGCTATGATCATATCGGCGGCAGTTCTCCTTCGGAACATACCGAAGGTGTTAACTCGTTATCTTTGTTGTTTTTTTAATCATTAGATCACGCTCTCATTCATACTTCCAGACTCTGGGGAAGGAAAGTCCCCACCCCCACCGCCGGGAATCCAACCCGGGACCCCTAGCACTGCAGGCAGGTGCTCTAAGACTGAGCTACGGGGCCAGCACCATTAACACTGACCGCTGCATTCCAGAAAAGTAACGATTCCACCGTTCTTGGTCTCTGGCCTTGACGGAAGTCCTATAGGCAAATCCATATTTGTTGTGTCTTTCACCATGTCATATGTATAATACTGCTGAATGAACTCACGCCCTGCACTTGGGGAGAGAATGGGGAAGGTAGTGATGTCGACTGCATCTTAGGCTCAGTGCTGACAAATTCACAGTTCGTTTTTTCACACTGACCATTGCATAAATGCATATACCATCAGTGTATTTTGTAAATTAGGATCCAAAACATTACACAGTCAGGGTCGAGAAATTGTTTCAAATGTATGAGTATAGATGAAGAAACAAGATAAAAGAAAAGATTTGGTTACATCAGATTTTTTTAAAAAAAAAATACGAAAAGCTAAATTACATATCAGATGGCACGGAAGTATCAGAAGGAAGAGTAAAAAGAATTGTTAAAAACGCAAATTGTAAATCAGAGCGCATCTGTGTAACTTCCGGTAGAAAACACAGCGTTACGAAACGAGCAATAGATCTAGTTGACTTCAATAAATATGTCGTTAAAAGGATTCAAATCTTCTGTATTCAGGAAAAAGGTGCTTCTATAAAGCTTAATTACTATTATTTTAAGTTAACGTATTAAGATTCAGTGCAGTAAGTCATCCTTAAACAGAATAGTCAGACAACTCGATTTTAAATGGAAAAACAAACACGAAAACAAACAGAAAATTTATAAGAAAAGCAGGGCATTCGTTCTAAAATTCCCACGTTTATACAGTCTATCTGGTATTGAACAACTTTAATAAACTTACAATATCTGCAATTATGTCTGCAGAACAGATATTGTCCATACGAAAATTGTTCATCTGTTCATACGAACAGATCTGCTTAACTAATTCTGCCGGTAAAGTGTGTGGATGTTTTCTGCAAGGACTGTACTGCTTTTCTAACGAGTGCCTTAACTGAATGCCATATGAAGCTGAAGCAAAAAATTTTGCTTAATGTTGTCCACAACAAGAATGACAATGAAGAACAAAACGACGATGGAGAAGATAGTGGAAAATAAAGCAAAACTTACTGACTTTTTTAAAACAAGTGAAAATTAGTTTGATGTAAAATATGTATAGTAGAATATAAATCAAGATTGGTTACGGACTGGAATACTTCTCCAGCATAACCGGTGAGTAATTTTAAAGGTACTGTAACATATTTACCTTATATACGCGAGCTTAATACTCTACATTAATTTATTATTGCATACATGTTTCCCTTTTCCAGCTGCGCGGGATCGATGTACTTGTAACTCTGTTTAACAATGCTTGGCAGCATGTAATTGCCTCTTGCACTCCTCTCTGTTTCCCTTACTAGAAACTAACAATAATCCCCCATTATTAGTGGGTCCTTATTACCTTGGTACCCCTTCTCCATGACAGAAATATCCTGATAAAACTGTTCCGCTTGTTCATAAGTAACATCACCCAGATTTTACAGAAGAAAGTCTAAATGATTATGGAGGAAATGGATTCTCAAAAATTGTCTATAACCCATGCCTTTGTAGCATTTCAAAAAATTTGGGACCAAAGCATTTCCTTTGTGTTTCCAAGAAAACCGCGCAAGCACTTGTAAATAATTAACAAGCTGCTAATTCCACTGTTTGTAAAGTTTTTAAAACATTTCATCCTCATGAGTTTTCAGATTTGAGGTCCAACAAAAATTCCATTTTTCAGTTTTGCGTGAGTTGAAGTTAACTCTGGAAACTTGCCTTGCAGATGTGCAAATCCATTACCGTACTTTTTGAGTGCCTTAGCAAAATTCTTTATCAGCCCGAGTTTTATATGCAAGGGAAGAAGAAGAATAACCTTATGAAGTTGAAGCAGTGATATTTATACAACATTACTCTCTCCTGGAACAGGACATGTTGCTGGCGCTTGCCCCACTGTTGTAGCATATAATGTTTTGTGCATCACGGCTGTCAAAATAAATGTGAATCCCACTTGTAATCCAAGCAGAAAACCAATTACTTTAAGATCATCACATATTTTCCGATGTTGAACCTCATATTTTAAAACACGTTCAATTTTGGCCATACTTCCATAACCTTCTTTAAGATCTACAGAATGAAAAACTGGAACAGATGATAGTTCGTTACTATTATGAAGTAACATAGTCTTTAAGTTGATCTTTGATGAATCTATAAACAATCCTAGTTATCTGCATGCTCAATTCCTAGCTTATTCATTAAAACATTGATGTCTATACAGAAACATATATTCTCTTCCGTTGAAAAATGTTTTCCAACTTTCTGATGACTGTAATTTTTGTACCAGGTCCATGTTACAGTCTGGAACAAAGACGTTCAGATTTCTCCCTTGACAAAATTAAGTCACGTGCCAAACCATTCAAGTCTACTTGCTGTACAAAATGTCTTTCACTTTGAGGATTTTCTTGTTGAAAGTCAGAATATTTGAAGCAGAGGCCTGGTTAAATTGTACACCTGCGTAACTAATCGTGTAGGACAAGGGGACACAATCTATGGCACGCGTGTTACCTGTTCATGCGCGAACTCCCTTTTGATTATGTATATCTAAAATATCTAAAAATTGTGACGTGATGTGACATTTGAAGCATCATTTTCAGAACCTTTGTGTGAAAATAGACTAAAAACACATATCTTCGCTTATGTAAAGTTTATGTTGGATAATTTTATCAAAGCTGTCCTTCCAGATGTTTTGTCCGAAACTGCGTCGAACATCTGCAATGAAATGGCCGTAGTCTTCTCTTGTAGGTCTCGGCGACAAATAGTAGCGCGCCTTTCTTTATACATGTACAGAGTTCACTCCAGATTGATCTACCTCTTCCTGATTAGTTGGGCTGCATTGTCCGCTGGATTATGGTGTTTTCAGTATCTACTATGAACGGTGCCAATGGGTCGGCACTTACTGTTGTTGAGACCGCTGACAGTGCACAATCCTGGATACCTCTCCTCTCATGTTTTCTGTGTTTATTATGTAATGATGGACGCCAAGCTTCATTTCGGCATTTTGATTCTTCCTGTTGAAATTGCCTGTTGCTTTGATGTTCATAAATTATAATGGTTTTACGACTTTAAGATACGTAATAATGGACAGTGTAAAAGAGGATAGCTGCATCTACCTATTGGGTATAATACCAAACCAGAGGTTTCCTCCCAGTATAACTGTTTAGGCTTCCCCTATTTAGAGATGAATCACAGCCAAGTGAGTGAGAGAGAGAGAGAGAGAGAGAGAGAGAGAGAGAGAGAGAGAGAGAGAGAGAGAGAGAGAGAGAGAGAGAGAGAGCCAAGAGCAATTACAGATCGCCCGGGCGAATTCGGCACGGCACCTATGCACTTTAACCTTAGAATCAAAAGCCTAATCTAAAGTGGGAAATGCCAAAGCAATACTCCAGTCTCTTGTACCTAACCCCTCTAATTGTGAGTTAATACACTCTCCTTTACATCACTTAACCAATATCGAAATAGGTGATCAAATTTTAATTACTACATTCTAAATATGGTTGAAAAGCAGAAAACACATAAGAGCTATAATCTCCATACAGCTATCCCATCTCTAGGTCATTTTATATCAAAGCTCTTCCTAAGTGATTATAGGTGATATTTTGTATGTATAAATGAAAATTTCCAGTAAAATACCATTAAGTAACATAAGAAATAGAAAGAAGGCATCAGTGTTTTCTTAATTCACTCTATTTGTTAATCAGCTTCAGAACTGCAGCAGATAAGTTAATAGAATGATAGGTATCAAACTGTTAATAAGAATTTTTAAATATTGTTGCATTTATTTCTTTACAGGGTTGACCTAATGCAGAAAGAGGCTCAGAAGATCATTCCATCAGTGCTGCACTAAAACAAATATTCATCATAGTTTTTAACTAATGAGATTCAGAAAGAGACTGCTTCAAAATTTGGACATTTTTTCTGGTAGTAAAGCTTAGAAAGACATTCATTTTTTTAAATTATTGTTTGAAACTATTTCTTATAGAAAAATAGTCTGTCAAATATTGAGGTTCTTCACATTATAATTAAACTGCAATGCAAGTAACTTTGGTTTGCACAGAGTTAAATATTAATCAAAGCATTTGGAACTAAATGCTGTCAGTCATGATAACTAATGTATTGAAATTTGGAAACAACGATCTTTGCTTAAGATTCAGTTTCTAAACAGAATATGAGGACATTAGGTCACTTCCTGTTCATTTGTAAATAGAATCTTTAGATATAGATAGGTAGCTTGTACTGAATACTAAATTTTTGCATATAACCTTTAATTAATATAGTCTTTGAAAGAACCATGTGTTATTAATTTTTGCCAAATAAAAATTTCATCATCTATTCCTATCAATGTTTACGTAATTTATAGTTGAGGTGTGAACTCAGCGGTCATGTGGATTTTCATTTTCTATTTCCGGTAAAATTAATAAAATATTCAAAACAGTCTTTGTCACTTTAACTGCATACGTTCTCCTATACTTTGCTATGCTTGAAATGTATATATCCTGGTCTCTTTTGTGATCTATTTTTGAAAAAAAAAAAAAAATGGTAAAAATTGAAGTGCACAAGAAGAAAGAATAATGAGTGATTCGAAACTAAAGATTGATGAAACTGTAAAGCTGCGCCTAGAATAACGAAATTATAGTCACACGTATATTTTAAAATAATTTGATGCTATTTTGAAGAACTATTATTAGTCTAAAATTGACTTCTTTTGCAAAAGCTTATAAATTTTGCTCCTGCATTTTCAAGTTATTTTGTTTTGGCTAAATATATATATTCTGTATTACTTTTCCCAAGTAAACAGGTAATATTTTGATAATTGTATATATATATATATATATATGATACACAAAAATGTTATCCAAGCTATTTGTGCTAAAATAAAAATATATAAATATTTACAACTTAAGAATAAGATCGGGCCGCGCCGTAGCTGAGTGGTCAGACCACTTGACTCTCACCAAGGCGGCCCGGGTTGGATTCCAGGCGACCGCAAAGTGAGATTTATGCTGGACAATACGACGCTGGGGCGAGTTTTCTCCGGCTCATCCGGTTTACCCCGCCAGCATTCCATCTCGCCCTCATTCTGTCATCCACTTCCCTCAATCTCATACCAGGCATCGGGATCCATCCTGGGTTCTCTCTCTCTCTCATTGATCCAGAGATTCCGTTCCTCAGCCCGCCTAACGGTTAAGAGGAACAACACCCTGACAACACGTAATGGTATAAGAGTGGATATGCGAATGTGATTGTATATATGATAATGTCCTAAATATATCAGCATATTAATTAAGACTTAAATAAGCACTAGAGTTTTTATCTTCTCTGTATCGACATATACAGTATTACAATGAAGAACTTTAATATAAAAACCTTAGCAGAAGCATATGAATAAAAGTAGCTCATTTTTGAATAGGTGTACGTATTTGGACAGGCAACAAAAATTCAAAGTAAAATGTTGCACCAGTACCCATGTAATAGTTTAAGTTCAGCATGGTCCAAATAGCCCGCCTCAGTAGTGTGGTGGTAGCGTGTCTACCTCACGTTCAAGAGGTCCCAAGTTTGAATCTCGGTCAGGATGAGTTACCTGGATAAGGTTTTTTCCGGGGGTTTTCCTTATCCTGTAAGACGAATGTCGGGTAACTCTAAGCTCTATGGACCCTGGGATCATTTGAGCATCATTTCACCCATCCCATTCATCGTCCGATATGACTTAACGTTGGAGGACGTAAAATTACAACAACAAAAAATCCAAATATGCAAAACTAAATTTTAAGGGAAATTCTCCTGCCCCGAGCTATAATTATTTTTTACAAACTATTTGATTTTCTCAGAAGTACTTATATTGATTTCTTAAAATATCATTTATGTAAGATATTACCTTTAAATGTTCAGTTAATATGTTGAAGCAGTAAAATTGTGCAAAATGGGATAACTGTGGACGACGACGTTGTTCTAAAAGCCCCGCGTTGTGGCGATCATTTTGAAGCCGAATCATTTGGTGCAAAAGGCGTGAGGGATGGAAGATGCTTAATTATTCTCACATTTGTTAAATATCTTGAAGAACTCTTGCAGATGTATGCCTCGGCGCTCTGGAGCAATGAGTCTTCTCTCTTTCTGGCCGTAGTATCGGAGTGAGAATAATTTTTAGAAAATAATAACAACTTTTCTGTTCCTTCAAAATCTTGGAATTTATTCCACAAAAACAATTAATACATCTTATCACAATGTTAAAATTGGTGGATTATATCAATTCATAAAATACTCAATACTGCATCCTTGCAGTTTAAGATTCTGCAGACTTTACAGATCAGCACTACAGATAACAGATCTTTACACTTCAATGATCTAACGAAGAATGACGCCAAAACTATTCGCATATTCTCGAATCTCTGCATACGAAGCTTCTAGAAAAATCTAAATTATATTTATCCTATTGGTCTACGTCACAACATTACGTAATCACATTATTTTAAGTTATAACAACCAATAGGAACACCGTTACGTACGTTTGTCATTCTGTGACCGACCCAGTTTCACTTTCTATTTTATACAAATTACATTTTCTAGAACAATCAGAACAAGTTCTCAAATATATGAAAGAATATGAAATAGCCTTTATAATGTTGAAAAACTGGGAATGGCCTCTAAATCTTTCTCCACTCAAAAGATCACCCTGCATTGAGTAACTGGTAAACCACATGATCCGGACAAAAGTTTGCTGTGCACAAAATGTGCATCTATTTAGGATACGTAACTGATTTCCAATAACATTTATGTAGCAATTTTATGCCTAAGATAGCCACCGCCCTTTTGATGATTTTTTTAACCTTTTGTCAATTCCTCTCCTTTCCCTTTCTTCTTTTTCTTCTTCATTTCTGAGGTACATTAGCCTTTACTTATTTCTACGAAAGTTATGTAAAGGATATACGATATTAGGGTGGTGACGTATTTTAAATACACTAATAAACCTATTCCCTTTGTACCTATAGCAAAACGTATAATGAAATTATTTATCCAAATCTAATGTTAAGTTTACAGTTCAATGCCCTTATCACCATCACCCTCGGCCGCGCCGTGGCTGAGTGATTGGACCGCTCGATTCTCACCAAGACGGCCCGGGTTCAATCCCAGACGACCGCAAAGTGAGATTTTCTTGGACAACATGGTGCTGGGGCGGGTTTTCTCTGTGTCACCGACTGCGGTGCCGCATGTAGTAAAAGCGGGCGTTAAACACTATACACACCATCAGCATCATAATTATCATCGTCACACCATCACCACCATATCACTACCAAATCTTAAGAGGGTAAGAAGCTACTTAACTAGGCATACACAATTCAGAAAGATTCGTCTCTCATAATTATAACAAAATATAAAGCTAATTGGATATTTCCATTACAGGTGAATGTTAATTATTACATTGTGAAAAGATGTATCTACCTACGAATTTTGTTTTCAACTTCAAATGTTTGGCAAGTGGTCAAACATGGAACGACATATCACAATAAAAACACCGGATTAGAATAACAAATTGTGAATAGATGATTCCAATCCCTTTTACATTTGCAAGGGTTGCGGCATTAGCGACAAGAAGGCAAAACTCTCAGTCATGGAATGCAGTTCTCAAAGAATTGTATCTTCTTCAATGTTTATCTTACTGTATGTGTGGCCTGAGGTTAGAATGCTGAAACAAACTGAAAATTTCCCCACCATGACACGAACTAAAGCTACATACGGGGGCTGTAAATAAAGTAGTGGCAATATTGATAGAATACAATATTTACTGAACTTAAAAGTAGAATTACATTACAGTCCTTCAATGTAGTCACCCGCAAAGTCTATGACTTTCTGCCAAAGGCGATCTGTGTTGATGAGAGCGACGGAGCCCCCTGCTGCGCGGAGTACAGATGCCACGTTAGGAAGGGAGGTTCCTTCAATTTCGGAAACAGGTCGAAGTCACAGGGACTCATATCTGGTGAGTATGGAAGGTATTCCAAGACCTCCCAATTCCACCGTTGCAATAAGAGCTTGACACTGTTTGCGATATGACAAATTGTATTGTCATGTAACGCGATAGGGTGATCGTCTCGCAATAAACGTGGACGCCTGCACCGCATAGCCTGACGCAGGTGTCTCTCCAGAAATCGGCAATGGTAATCATTGTTGACGGTTTGTCCCTCAGGCACAGCATGCGTAAGAGTAACACTCTCGTAGCTGTATGGCACAATTAGCATAAACTTCACCCGACAGGGCTCCTGTGGAAATGTCTGTGGACGTGCTGAGCCTGAGTGGCACTATTCATTCGACTGACGCTTTAATTCAGGTTCGTAGGCTCGTGCCTAGGTATACTCCACCAATGGTGACTATACCCTGCAGAAATGCGTGTCCTTCGTTGCGGTATCTGTCCAGGTGGATGTCAGCCAACGCATACGGGTGTCATTTCTTTACATCTGAGTCAGTGTGGAACCCAACGGAACCCAATTTGCTCTGTTAAAACATTTCGGCAGTATGTGACACACCACTTGATGACTAAGACCAACCTCTACCAGTAACTCCCAGACAGTCCATCGATGGTCTACGGAAACGAAACCACTCAGATGTCAATCACTGAGGAATGTACAGCCCACCTTTTCGGTGCAGATCCGTATTTTCATTCCAAACCGGAGCAAACACCATGACTTTATCTTGCAACCGTCCTCTACGGTAATGCATTCTCACCACCGGTTTCACATAATCCCCGATAACATTCTCGTGCAATTTTACCACGGGCAACCTCGATTTCAATCCGCGAACGCCGATCGCCTTTGTAAACATACTTAGAGCGGCGAAATCGGCGCTGTTCACTTCAACGGTACACAGCAACAACACACTCCCAACTGGATGCTCGTCAGGTGCACACTACACAGCGACAGCAGTCACCTGTTAACTCCCATATCCTATGAGCACATACCCGCTTTCCTGCGAGGGTTTGGACGTGTTGCCACTACCTTATTTACAGTCCTCGTATCTTCCGCTGTCGACAATGGCTCTCTGCTAATGAATTACCAGATGATGTTCCTGAAGTCATGTTAGGTTCATCCATTCTTGGCCCACCTCCCTGTCAATTATAAACACCCAAACATAATGTATTTTAATGACCATTTGAAATACTTCATATAATTTTAGTTCTGGACTTCTACTTAACTCTGGAGGGTTATGTAATGCTTATGTAATTGATTTTTAAATAGCTTATGCTTAGCTACGAAATTTTATTCATTCGTTTTTAAATTCCTTATGTTTTGTTAGATAAATGCAACTAAATACCCAAGGAGATAGTTTACTACAGTCAAATCAGTGAAATATGTCAATTTTTGTTGTGGGAAATCTTACATTTTAGTCGCATTATACTGCATTTTTATATTTCGATATTGAGATGTAGTAATACTATTTTATTCAGTTGAGAAGCTGGTTTCTGCTTAGGAAATTAATGTTTAATTTAGCTTTTATTTATGTAATAATACTCATACATTTTAAAATAACTTTCCATTTGTTAGGTAATAGCTTGTTGATTGTAGCAAACTAGCTTGGAGTTAGGCTTAATACAACTAAAATATGTCAGAAGTACTTATGAAAATTTTTGTTCATAAATAGAATTCGTTGACTGATAGGGTTACTACAATAAAAAATATCGGACCCTTTTGGAAAGATCTCACATTTGATTTACATTGTAATACTCTCTGCTTTAATACTGAGATACATTTTACATTGTCTTACTTATTCGAGAAGTTTGTTCATTTGCTTAACGAATTAATGTTTAAAATGGATTGTCTTTAATTACGTAATTGTACTCATTCATTTTCAAACTAATTTATGTTTTGTTAGGTCAATCGAGATATCAAGATTCGTCAGTTATTTTCTGGGGAAAATCTTTTATTTATTTGAAAAATACATCTTATAATCGCCAGATCCTGGATACTCAATATGCATTTGACCTTAGAAAATCCTACATTTTTTACCACGTAGATGTATCGGTGTCGGGCTTCCTATTATTCATGTCCACAAAACCGGCCCTTTATTGCCATTCTTTTACTGTCATGTACAAGTTAGTAGAGGAGGGCGGTATTCTTCACTCTGATTATACCAAAAATTTCAGTGCTCCAAACAGATGTGCAATCTTTCTTGAGAAAAGGATTATGCTTAGAAATTCTCACAATAATCTCAATTCTCACATAGTCTCTAATAATAATGAACTTTCAGGCAAAATTATTCTCCTTCGGGATCACTCACGTTGAAATAATATGAGGAGATCATTGTTGGTGACGTCAAGCCCATGCCGTTTGTCGAATGGTATGCAGGGCCCATATTCCTAACAAAATAAGTGGGGGCCCCACACCTAAAACCTTTCCCAGATGCTGGAGGACCAATCAGAATTCTGCATTTGTAGATTCGCCTTCTTGCTTTGGTTGTCCTCAGCATGCGTACAACTTTTTATCCATTCTTTTATGTAATCTTCTGGGCTCCACATATGTACTGGGGATCCGTTAATAGTCATAAACATTATTTGAATGTATTTTGAATGTATATATTTTGTATTTTTGCAGTATTTTGAATGTTAAATTAAGAAAGGTAATGAATTAGAAAGTATAAATAATATTATGAGTAAGGGGACTGCGTCCCCCTCCGAAAAATAACCGCTTGGCTCTCACCAAGGCGGCTCGGGTTCGATCCCAGGCGACCGCAAAGTGAGATTTGTGGTGGACAACACGGCACTGGGGTGGGTTTTCTCCGGAACCTCCGGTTTCCCCCGCCATCTCATTCCACCGGTGCTCCATCTTCATCTCATGTATCATCAGTGTCAACGCCTGCGGTGCCCGTATGTAGTAAAAGCGGGCGTTAAACACTACAGACACACACACACGCCTCCGAAAAGTAGTGGGGGGACGGTGTACATCCGCATTCTCCCTCCATTATGACCCTGATGGTAAGTATTGCGGTATGTATGGATGATTACAGGTAAGTAATACAGTCACTTATACCAACCACTAACCAGAAACTGTCTATGAAGCAAGCACTTAAGAGATCGTATTAAACACTCGACGGTAGCTACCTTTATGGAACTTAACGCACTGTAATACTTCCATAGGTAGCCATTAATTATCCATAAAATTCCTTTTCACTGTTGGATTGAAAATTGTTAAGTTGTGAATTCAGGTCAAATTATGCATCACACATTGCTTGTGTAACGCTAACTCTAGCCTTACTCCTTTAGGGCTCTTTAGCTTCTTACGAAAATTTAATAGCAGTGAGAATGTACTTATAGTATCTATTTTGTTCTACATACAGAACCAATTTGATAAGCAATTAGGACCTTCATTAATTATTTTTCTATGAATAAATCTCCTTCCGCAGGGAAATTCAATGCGCCAACGATGTTTCGAGTTATCATGCTAAGATTTTTTAGGATTTTAATTCCACGATGATCTCCTAAATTTCGGAGAATGATTCAAGTTATCGCCCCCCACAATACGATAATCAGAATTTTGGGGCGAGACCAGTGTCCATAATCCAACTTCTAGTGGGTATATGCTCCGTCCACTCCAGACTCAAGCTGGTCTTACTGCCATCTAGTTCACGTATTTGGTTGTACTCCACTTCTTCTACTGTGAACCAGAGCTTTGTTACAAATCTGAGAACAAGTATCTATTTCGTCTGCTGTATACGATGAACTTTCTGGTAGTCGCTTGAATAATTGCATATGTTACCCGGAGCTAACATCATTGGTATCTGCTCCTATCTGAACACTGTTATCTACTGCTCTCTGCTTCCCAACATATTGTTGCCTACTTTACGATCTACTTTATAGGCAGCATCCATATCGCTGGAGCTATCCTTACGATCTTTCTGCAGTTGAATTAACACACAACTTTCTATTTCTTCATCCTTAGAAGATTCCTACTTCCCCTAATACTTGATTATATAATTTAGAAAAACGGTTACGGATTGAAGTACTACAAGGGTTTCGAACGGGAGACTTTAGGGAAAGAAAATGTTCCCTTTGTTGAGGGACATGATTGGTGACAATATGAAATGGTGATCGACGCCAATGCACCGTGCAGCATTTTTCTAGCACATCTTTCCTCATTTCAAGCATTTTGTCCACAGGGATGTACTGTTGCTCGCAGAAGATAATGTACAGGCCCATTTTGGAAACGAATTTGATTTTATCAAACTTGTTGACTGCACCTCATGGTACCCCTTTGTTTTGAATTGGATGCCTTACCAATTCACGTTAAAGATGACATAGTGAATTTGGCTTTCGTAGCTGTGGCAACATATCGAGATTATTTTGCCGTCGAAGCTGTTGTCGACGATTCGTAGTGGCTGGGTGCACTTTTGTTTGGATGGTCTTCAACTTGTCGATTTTTTAATATTTTAGACTATCGGAGTATATGCAAAAGTAATTTGTGTACCTCATGACACCACCTGATAGCAACTGAGCTGTAAAGTGGTTACTGCCGAGGTATATACAGCTAGGTTGCGGTAAGTGGAAGTGTGTGCGAAATGCGGCTTGAGAAAATGTTCCATCTCGAGGAATGTTCTGGTAAAATGAGTTAAGTTGATTTTGTCTAAAGGCGTGGCGGAAGAATGTCTTGGAACCAGGAACCTGTAGTGTGACAACATTTGAATTTTCACATCCACTTCCTCTTTGCTATGGTGAAACAAAATGTGGGTGATTAGACGCTACAGTCCGTCCCCTACATCCCATGTATGGAGAGAGAGAGTGTGTGTGTGTGTGTGTGTGTGTGTGTGTGTGTGAGAGAGAGAGAGAGAGAGAGAGAGAGAGAGAGAGAGAGAGAGAGAGAGAGAGAGAGAGAGAGAGAGAGAGAGAGAGAGAGAGATGGAACGCCAGTGTGCGTTGTTGAGGGTGATGCTAGGCTTTCCGAATAGCTTTCTGAAGTAAACGGTGACGTTAGTGCTGAGCTGGTATTCCCATATATGGGACTGCACATAGTTTAGGATGCGCCAAATCATGCATTTGCCTTCGGTGAGCCTTTATCAATCTATTGAACTCGTGGCCACAGCATGGCGATGTGCAAACTTGGCGATGATGACCATTAGATGATGTGGCGATATAGGCGAGAACCCTACGCACTGAAACTTGGTTTGCGCGCGGTTGAAGAAATCGACATGAGACAAGGTGGTTGCTGCTCTTCTGCATCGTTAGAAAAGGGGGGAGTTGCTCGTCGTCGACCTCCCGCTGCTAGATCTGAGGCGTTTCCATGGTCCTGAAACAAGAAACACTAGGTAAGGCACTCGAGAACAAAAAATATTCACGTCACAAAAAATTGCAGAACTCGTATACCTGTATTATATGACGGCGTGTTGAGATGTACTGCGGTAATTAAGCTGCCCCGGGTGCTTAATAGGAGCCGGAGAGTATTCTGAAAATACACAGAGCAATAAATCTTCGAAGCATTATTGACGTCACGTACTGTATGGATGTAGTGTACTGCTGCTTAGGCGTAGCGGTTGGCATGATTGACGTGGTGTTAGCAAAGCGTAGGTGTAGCAGTTGGCAATAACGTCATCGTTGCGTACGTAACTACTGGAATCATATTTTTATTAAAAAAAAACTTTCTTTTGGCTAAACCGAAGCATCGCTAAGGAATGGCTCCACAAGTGGGGCTGGGGAAACTTGTAACCTTCAGACGTTGAACAACCAATGGGTGCGACAGGTTCTGTTGGTACATTTTAGAAAATGAGGAGACAGTGGTCCTAGACCGTGGCTGTCGAATTATTGCCCGCTATTTGCTACAAAGATGCAGACCCAACGCTTGTCGGTTTGGTGCTACTGTCGGTTTTGGCCACCAAGCCGAAGAGAGGTTTGACGGTAAGTAGTTCATGGCAGGCGTAAATCCAGAAGAAAGAGCTACGCGTGGAAGGACGCAGGGATATACATTTTTGTATTTGAAAAATGTGCATGATACCGAAATAGATCGGTTGACATCCTTCTCCACAGTGCGATATATCTCCGCCGATACCAACTTTCTTCCTTAAAGAGAGGAAACTGGGCGAGAATGGAATGATATTTATAGCGACGCTAACGCTGTTCAACAGCAGCTTTTCCTATTTAAATAGCGTGTTAGAGAGACAAAAGTTGCACCAGTTTATCTCCTTGGGTATGCCCAAGGCCCCGCAGAAATCTGTGATTCGCAGCAACTTGTCCATGATTCCGGCCATGTCGTTTTACCAGAGACGCGATTCTAGTCTGGTGTTCATGGCATCTTGAGACTAATTGAGCCTGCCCGGGTAGCGTAGGTGGCAGTGTGTCTGCCTCATGATCAAGAAGTCCCGAGTTCGAATCACGGTCAGAGTTAGTTTTCTGAATAAAGTTCTCTACGGGGTTTTCCTTTATCCTGAAAGATGAATGTTGGGTAATTCTAAGCTCTAAGGACCCTTGGCTCATTTGAGCGTCATTTTGCCTATTTCATTCATCGTCCGATATGACTTAACGTTCAAGGACTAAATAAATAAAACATAATTGGTCAGCACTTCGAAGTAAGTTCCATGGGGAAAACTTGGTTGTGGCATAGAACTTTTGGCGTTATTGAGCGATACCTCTCCTGTTGAAACAGGAAATTTAATGGCAGGTGACGTTCTAGCCGTCCTTCAGCACTCATTCTTCCTGTTCTGTTTCAGCGTACATTTCCAGCATGGCATACGTCAGGTTTAAGTAATCGTCAGCATCTCCGAAACGGTGAAAGCTACAGTATGCGCAATTTATCTTGAGCGTTCGTCTCCCAAGTCCTCACTCGGTAGGTTTCGGCTAACTCCGTAAACACAGATGACAACTTGGAAACATGAAATGCGCTATACTAGTACACTACACTAGTATACTCTGACATCTAGTGACTAATATGCTAAGCTTTTACGCGCGCTCTTTGTTTTCTGTGTGCATTCGTTTTGTGCAAGTTTGGGATTAATTACTACAGCTTAACCAGTTTGTAATTATGGCTGATGGCACACCAAACTCATCATCATATGTGCCTTCCGAGCAACGAACTCCGACTCGGAAACATGCACGTACAGTCGTGCATAGTGATGGCCGCAAAATAATAGCGAAAGTTGCAGAAAGTTGTGATATAGAAAAGGATAACAACCAGCTAATGTTCCCACTGAACAAATCAACAGAACGAGCTGCTGCTTACACAGGAAAAAGTGTCAGCACTGTCAGGCGCATTTAATCGTTTTGTACATCTCATCCCAATGAATCTCCAAAAACACCAGGAAAAAGCAGGTAAGGCTGTGATCTGTGTATGGTAATAGCTAATAGTGATGTTTTCTTTCTTTCTTCTTTTCCCTTCTATCCTTTTCCTTATATCTTGCTCTTTTATCTTTCTTATTCCCTTGCTCAGAGCCCTTTGTATATATCTACATAGCTTTCTATTTCCCTCCATTACCAAAGCTACACCAGTATTTAATAGAGGCCAACAAACCTAGGAGCAAGACTTACCTATGTTGTGGATGTTATGGCTCTCGAAAGAGGACACACTATTATTCGTTTACCTCCGTATAACTGTGATCTGAATGCAATTGAACTGGCGTGGGCAAAAATAAAGAACGTTTTCAGAGGACACAACGTTACTGGTGATAAGTCAGCCACAAATCTGCAGAAACTTGCTATAGAAGCATTCTCTTCTGTAACTGCGACGGATTGGGAAGGATACTGCAAGAAGGTCCAAGAACTGAAAATAAAATATTGGAGAAATAATGGTGCATTAGAAAATACGATTGATGAAATTATCATCAACACATCAGAGGATACTAGCGATGAAACTGATGCAGTGGACTCAGAAATTGAAGAATCACAAAGCGAATGAGTGAGTATTTATAGCTGTCATAATATTTGTTTACTGTTTTTATGTGTTTCATAAATAGTAAGTATATACACCTCATCGGATCGAGTTCAATTTAATGTTTGTCCACAGATCTCACCCTTTCGGCGCATATCTTCGCTTATCTTACACGCTAATTTGCTGAACTGTGTTTTTCAAGGTTGACCACACTGCAGAAACAAAAGAGTGTTAGCTCTCACAACTTCCCTCTGCCCGCACTACACCGTAACTCCAGCGCTCTTCTTATCTTGCGCGTACTGTAATGGGAACATTATTCATGGGTGTGTTCTGCGTGTTTAGGGAGGCGAAACAATATTCCTCCACGTTCCACGTTGCTCTGTTTGGGTTTGGCTCGTTTTGTTTTCCTGAGGCCGGAGTCATGCATTTCATCGAGGTTTACGTTGGTCTTTCACTTTCGATTGGAGCCGGCCTTCTTGAGGCTGTGTTATACGCTTCCTTGGTAGAAGCTCCCGTGGTAGCTACGTCGGAGAGCACGCGAACGCTATCTTTAATGCCTGCTTTTCGGCAAATTTCGCTCCTCTCTTCAAGAATTGCAGCATCTTTCTCAAAGGTCCTCCGAAGTTCAAAAATAGTACGCTTGCTCTTAGATAGGCTTGCCTCAGTAGAGAATGAAGTTGTATCACTCCAACCTTCTGGTTGAAACAACTTTCGATAGCGTTATGAACATCCATCAGACTTGCTTGGTCACATTCATCAGGCATACAACTTTAGGACTATACTAGAGAAAACTCCGTTGGGAAATAACAGTAGATCGCGTATCCCTTCATTTAATTTATGTTGACGGTTTTAAAAAAGTGCTGAATGATGGTTATTAAATTTAGACGAAAGAAAGAACTTTGTCGGTCATGTAGAGATCGCCGGTTTAGTATTTGAACGCGATACTTTCGAGGAGTTGCGTAAACTGTCTATCGTCTTCTGCATATATTGGTTCTTCTTGGAGCCTTCGCAACTCTTGTTGTTGTACTGTGTCACTTTCCAGATGGTCTTTGGGAGTGAAGTGGTCCATCGTATACGTAATTGTTTCCTGAATATCGTGTGTGTAGCTGCCATCTATTTTCTGGATAGTTGTTGGGGTGGATTCGCTCCTTATTTTTCCTGCAGTCAATTTATATGCTGCGTGTCATGGATTATCTCCATTTTCGATGGCACAGTATTTCTTCCACGAGTCTAATTTTTCTTTCTGTATTTGCTGCTGGTACTCACGTTTTCACGAATTTCACAGATTTGCTTGCCAGTTTGTTCCATTTGTTTCACATTTAAATTCCTTAGTCAAGGCTGAGTGTAGAAGTTTTATGAAATGTTCATAGTTTTCTTCCTTCTTTGCAATGTATCTGTTGCCGGTGAGTTGTGCATCACTGTTGGGCTGTATAGTGGATATATAGATTTGCTGCGTTCTGTGTACTTCAAATGAGATGATCTTGTGATCGTAACAACTTTCTTCTTTTCCGCATTTCCAGTTTGTTACTGTCCTGAGCAGATGATTATTAGTTATCCTCAAGTCGATCCAACTTTTTGCCCTGCTGGTTTCAAAGGTCGGTATCCTAGTGTTTTAATTGATTATGTGCAGCGTCGAAAATGTGAGAAAATCTTCTAGGGTTCGCCCTCGTTCATTGGCAAACCATATTTTGTTCCTGGCATTAGTATCAGCTGAAATTATTATTCCATACCGTTCTGTGTGATTTAAAATGTTTTCTCTTCTACCTATATCAGTGCCTATGCCTGTTTCAAAATCAAAATATATGCTTCACGCAAAGAATTTCTTGCTTTAATGGTGGATTTCGATGAGTACACAATCTTCATTCGAAAACTGGCTTATTACTGTGGCGTCGATACTTCTGTTGCTTATGATAATGGCCGCTCTTTTACTTCCATTCCCGTAAACCTAAGTTCTCATTGATTTTGGAATTCCGGCTAATTTATTATTTACGGTGTATGGTTCCGTATGAGGCATATCTCAACAATAGTTTCATTTAATAGTTGTACTAAATTACTCATAACTATCTTAGTATGTTGCACATTTACTCGGAAGCATTTTAGTTTCTGTTCAGCCATTTGTAGTCGATATTCATTTGATATCTCCTGAGTGCTGTTAGATGGCATGGGCAGCTCTTACCGCCGAGTGGTTTACATCAAGTTCGCTGTCCGTGTTATATTTGAGGTAGCTAATGCAATTAATACATTTAAATTCTTCAGCACTGACTTTGCAGTTGTCAGTACATTATCTCCCGCATATTTTGGGCACGTTTGGGTTCCTTTGCAGTTCTGGACACGATGGTTGTATCTGCTATACTTGAAACAACGGTTCACTTTGATGTGGTCTTGCCATTTGCACATGTTCCAGCCTAGTTTCATCTTCTTGCCTATTAGTTGCTTTCTGGCAGAAGAAATGATTTCGACGACTATATTTTTGTTCTTCTTTCTATCGTAAAATTGAATATTGGCTTCATCACTTGCGTATGACCATCAAATTCTTTGTTTTGTGCCAGCAGAGCTTCGGCCACGTTTTCCAAGGAAAAGTCCTCAGCAATGTTGAATATAATGATTCTTGGATTCATCCTCTTTCCAGCCACTGCCTCTAGCTCCTCCCCGCAATTGTAGTTTATGTTTTTGCAAATTACATTAAGCTCCTCTTGGTTTGTGGTTTCAAGAAGTAACTGGCCGCTTTTCAGTTCACTGAAGGATTTGATTCCCACCTTCATTTCAACTGGGTTTACTTTTCTCTTGATCAATGCCCTAATGTATTCTGCACTCTGGTTCCTTTTCCAATTAACGAACATTTTATACATTTGTTGCACCGGCTCATTTAGTCTGTCGCGAACAGCATCCGCGTAGTTGGTCTGCTTCCCGCCGAGTGTCGCCCCCTCCCAAATGCAATGCTGCTAGCTTAGCGCGATACTACGTACGCTAGATGCAGTAGTCCCCTACGACTTCTTGCTTCCAGCTGATCACTTACAGTTTTTAATTCAGCCTTTGTATTTTTCAATTCTTGAGATGTCTCACACTGATCACCTTTTAATTTACATATATCTTTTCTCAGTTTACTAACTGCTTGCGCAATATACAGCTTGAGGTCCTGCCGCAAATTCTTGCTGGCTTACGTCACATATATGACCAATTTAAATGCACTTTCTTTACACTCATCCGTTTCGCCTGCCATTTTACTCTTCTCCTCTCACTCTCGAGTTGATTTGTTTGGAAAACTGTTTTTATGAGTTATTCCCCCACTTCGATTTGAGAAACCATTTGCATAGACTCGCCTTGAATTACCGATGCTATTGGTGCCTGGGTTTGAAGTCAAAGCTCTTGTTTCAGATGAATTTTGTTTATTTTCTTCTTCAGCACTTAACTGTGGACTCTAACACGTCACCATATTGCAGGCCACCATCAATGTATGTATCTATGCGTGTAAGTATGTATATTTGTATGGATGCATATAATGTAGGTGTACATGTATGTATGTATGTACGAATATATGTATGTATTTATGTATGTATGTATGCGTGTATGTATGCGTGTATGTATGTATGCTTGTATGTATGTATGCATATATGTATGCGTGTATGTATGGATGCATATATGTATATATTATGTATGGATGCATATATGTATATATGTATGTATATATGTATGTATTTATGTATTCATGTATGTATTATGTATATATACATGTATGTATATTTCTGTGTGTATGTATGTACGTATGTATGTATATATGTGTGTAGGTAGGTAGGTGGGTAGGTAGGTGGGTAGGTCGGTAGGTAGGTAGGTAGGTAGGTAGGTGCGTAGGTAGGTGGGTGGGTGGGTAGGTAGGTAGGTAGGTTGGTAGGGAGGTAGGTGGGTAGGTAGGTGGGTAGGTAGGTGCACCGTAGGTAGGTAGGTAGGCGGGTGGGTAGGTGGGTGAGTAGGTGGGTGGGTGGGTAGGTGGGTCGGTAGGTAGGTAGGTAGGTCGGTAGGTAGGTAGGTAGGTGGGTAGGTAGGTGGGTGGGTGGGTAGGTAGGTAGGCAGGTAGGTAGGCGGGTGGGTAGGTGGGTGAGTAGGTGGGTGGGTGGGTAGGTGGGTCGGTAGGTAGGTAGGTAGGTAGGTAGGTAGGTAGGTAGGTAGGTGGGTAGGTCGGTAGGTAGGTAGGTGGGTAGGTAGGTGGGTGGGTAGGTGGGTAGGTAGGTGGGTGGGTGGGTAGGTAGGTAGGTGGGTAGGTAGGTGGGTAGGTAGGTAGGTAGGTGGGTAGGTAGGTGGGTGGGTAGGTAGGTAGGTAGGTGGGTAGGTAGGTGGGTAGTTCGGTAGGTGAGTAGGTAGGTAGGTAGGTGGGTGGGTAGGTAGGTAGGTAGGTCGGTCGGTAGGTAGGTAGGTAGGTAGGTGGGTGGGTAGGTAGGTGGGTATGTAGGTGGGTAGGTAGGTAGGTAGGTAGGTAGGTAGGTAGGTAGGTAGGTAGGTAGGTAGGTAGGTAGGCGGGTGGGTAGGTGGGTGGGAAGGTGGGTCGGTAGGTAGGTAGGTGGGTAGGTAGGTGGGTGGGTAGGTAGGTAGGTAGGCGGGTGGGTGAGTGGGTAGGTGGGTCGGTAGGTAGGTCGGTAGGTAGGTAGGTAGGTGGGTAGGTAGGTGGGTGGGTAGGTAGGTAGGTAGGTAGGCGGGTGGGTAGGTGGGTGAGTAGGTGGGTGGGTGGGTAGGTGGGTCGGTAGGTAGGTAGGTGGGTAGGTCGGTAGGTAGGTAGGTAGGTAGGTAGGTAGGTGGGTAGGTAGGTGGGTGGGTAGGTAGGTAGGTAGGTAGGTAGGTAGGTAGGTGGGTGGGTGGGTAGGTAGGTAGGTAGGTGGGTAGGTAGGTGGGTGGGTAGGTAGGTAGGTGAGTAGGTAGGTGGGTAGGTAGGTGGGTAGGTCGGTAGGTGAGTAGGTAGGTAGGTGGGTGGGTGGGTAGGTAGGTAGGTCGGTCGGTAGGTAGGTAGGTGGGTAGGTAGGTGGTTGGGTAGGTAGGTAGGTAGGTAGGCGGGTGGGTAGGTGGGTGAGTAGGTGGGTGGGTGGGAAGGTGGGTCGGTAGGTAGGTAGGTAGGTCGGTAGGTAGGTAGGTGGGTAGGTAGGTGGGTGGGTGGGTAGGTAGGTAGGTAGGCGGGTGGGTAGGTGGGTGGGTGGGTAGGTGGGTCGGTAGGTAGGTAGGTGGGTTCGTCGGTAGGTAGGTAGGTAGGTAGGTAGGTGGGTAGGTAGGTGGGTGGGTGGGTAGGTAGGTAGGTGGGTGGGTAGGTGGGTGGGTGGGTAGGTGGGTAGGTGGGTAGGTAGGTGGGTAGGTAGGTAGGTAGGTAGGTGGGTGGGTAGGTAGGTAGGTGGGTAGGTAGGTAGGTAGGTAGGTAGGTAGGTAGGTAGGTAGGTAGGTAGGTAGGTAGGTGGGTGGGTGGGTGGGTGGGTAGGTGGGTAGGTAGGTAGGTAGGTAGGTAGGTAGGTAGGTAGGTGGGTGGGTGGGTAGGTGGGTAGGTAGGTGGGTGGGTAGGTAGGTAGGTAGGTAGGTAGGTAGGTACATGCGCGCCTCGATAGCGTGGATGGTAGCGTGTCTGCCTCACGTTAAAAGGGTCCCGAGTTCGAATCCCGGTCCGGGTGAGTTACCTGAATAAGGTTTTTTCCGGGGTTTCCGCTTATCTTGAAAGACGAATGTCATGTAACTAACCTACATGGACCCCGGACTCATTTGAGCATTATTTCACCCATTTCATTCATCGTCCGATATGACTTAACATTGGAGCACGTAAATTACAGAAAAGGAAGGTAGATATGTAGGTAGGCAGGTATGTATGTGTGTATATCCGTATGTACGTAGTTACGTATGTATGCATCTGTTCTACACACTTATGGTTACCTAACATTATTTTGCAATGGTTGAAGAGATCCCGAGTTCAAATCTTGGTCAGGGTGAGTTACCTGGATAAGGTTTCTCCGGGGTTTTCCCTTATCCTAAAAGACGAATAACTCAAAGCTGTAAGGACCCTAGGCTCATTTGGGCATCATTTCCATTCATCGTCCGATATGACTTAACGTTAGAGGACGTAAAATTACAGCAATAATCCTCAGTAGTTTAGATTTAACATGTTGGTTTCTGATTCTGCAGTCGCAAGTTCAAACCTAACGCAGTGTAATGTATGTTTTCGGACGTAAATACCCTTAGCATGACTTTCTTTGGAAGGGAAGTAAAGCCTGTGGTCCTGTTCCATAGATTTACCACGCGTAAGAAATCTCAAACCTGGTAAAGAGGCATATGAGCAAAATTAAACCGTCTTTCATACCCAATATGGAATGGGGCGCTCAAAACTATAGTAGTTAAAGAGTGTCCAATAATTAAAACAAAAACCTTTTACCGATCATGGCTAAGTTAGATTTACCGCTTAAGTTATCTGGCAAAGGATGTCATTTATTATCTCATACACATAGAGAAAGGGAGGGAGTGACAGAGATTAATTTTAAGGGATTCCTTAATCATGTGTTCTATTGAAGCTTACCAGAGGATGAAGCTTGCTGGAAAAATAATTATTCAGCCGCCACTTTGCCCAAAAGTTATTCGACCAGATATTTTGCATATCTTTCCGTGATATCTTTCCTTTTTTCCTTCCTCTCAGAAAGAACTGCAACAAATATCTGATTATAATGTGTTATTTAAACAGTATATAATTCATGTTATGCATATCGAACTTTGTAGCAATTGGTTTGTTACATTTTATAAAGCATTCACAGAAGCAACATTTTACATATTTTAACTCCATTCCGGGAAAGTGTTTTCTACACGTGCCAGTGATTTGTATAAAATGAATATTCCTAGAAACATGCTTCCTTCCAATAACAGTATATATTACTCTTCTAATTTTCTTTTAAAGAATTAATTAACTGTATCCATGAAAGCATGTTTATTCCAGAACCAATCCATAGCAAGACCCATAAAGGGAAAGAGGTAAAATGAACTTATTTGAGAAGTGGCTGTATGAGACCTAATTTCAGCCACAGGTAAAATAATACGTGCGCGCTAATGTCACCATGTACAAGTGTTTCATAGCGTTATTTGAGACAAGGTTTTATATTTGAGTTTTATTGGACCATTTTCCCCTCTTACAGATTCTGTTGGAGCATATACCGAATCTACACTGCTGTGTCCGTTTGGGGAAGAGAAGCAAATCTTTAGTTTAGACGAATACATCTGCAGAGAGAGTTTTGACATGACACACCGTCAATGGCATGAAATAAAATGTCTCCTTGAAATTCCATTGCTAGATATTAGTGCTAAACACAGTTTTGTAAGACGTTATTAGTAACGAATGTAACTTTAGGAAAACATGAAGTGTTTAAGCAAAGCACTACTGCTGCTGCTTCTATGGACCCTCTGCCCCTGCAAAAAATCTGAATTATTACATTCTTCAATGTTTTTATTATACTAATAAGCCTGTAAATAATTAAGCAATGTATTTTATTTATTTTATTAAAGCTTTATTGGGGCAAAGCTTTGAATCCAAAGGAGAAACAGATGATTCTTGACCACGGTTTTCTTAGCTACAGATTCAAACTCTTGTTTCAGCTTCACTTCCTGAACTATTAAAACTATTTAATTGCTATTGTGAGTTTTAATCTTCAGTTAATCCTTAGTTTTAAGCTTTTGAAGGAAACGTGGAGTAACAGTAGGAACAAGAAACTAATTTATAACCGAGGGCATCGTTTACAAAACTTTGGTGACTAATCAATATTTCTGATCGTTGAAGTATTACTACGTTATAGCAAAGACATCTGCCCGCATTATATATTCTTAATTTTCTAATTATGTCAAATATTTTTTAAATAAATTGATTGACACGGTAACATGTGCGAATTTTAATCTCCTTGCCTCAATCCACTCACTGCTATTTGTGCTATTTGCTAATAAACAACTCAGCTTTTCTTTCTGGAAAAATGAATTCTTAATTTATAGAAACAATTATGTAGCCACTGTTGGGGAAGAAAGTCGTATTGTCATACTGTACATAACAACACAAGACGGCAATCAGGAGTCACAGATTCTAGCCCCTCAATGTTATTTTACTACCTTCTTCTGTCTGATATACATTTATGCCTGAATATCAGTGGCGTTTCCGATCCACCTCTAATAGAACAAAATAAAGTAATATGGAATTGAAGGCAGTGTTGTGAGTATATCTGGCTCATGCGTTGTTACAAAAACTTCAGACCTGCCGAAGGTCGAACAAATGCAAATAGCTCATCTCTTTGATAACTAAGTCTAATTTTCCGTTTCAAAATGCAGAAAGTACGTAAACAAGTTGACATTTCCCTCAGAGCATTTTATGGTTATGATCCACAACATCCGTTCTTTCCTTCTACTTCGATTAATACACGAAGTATCCATTAACGTTGAGTTGCGAAAGAAGGTTATTACTTTCCCCATCATTATTTAGCATCTAGGTGTAGAAAAAGTTCCTTTTTAAATAATGTTAGACATTTATGAACATATTTTGAATAAATTACTGCCCAAAATGTTTCTTTTTTCACGTTGATAACTGTTAACTTGAGGCAGACAATTGGTTTATTCTGTACATGTACTGTTATGAAATATATGCACGTTAGATATATGATTATATCGATTGTCGTGAGCATGTTTGAATCTAAATATGTGCAATAAACTGTGGAAGATAAAACTCTGAAAAAAAGAGCCATGAACCCAAAACCTGCGGACCATAAAATTCCGGAAAATGTTGTTTACAAGGGTAACAACAGAGGCGGTAGAAAGAGAAGTTCAGTTTCTTGCGGCTGGTTATCCACCTCAAAGGAGGGACGAACATAACCGAGGACTTCCGATCCTTTGATACAGACCTGAGAAGCTACGAGTCGGAGCCTCTGACAGTGGACCGGTCGGATTGCAAAGTGCCTTTGTCTGCCAAGTAGAGGGGCAGTGAATGGAGCGGATTAGAACTTGTATGTACTCAGCCAGTGGCGACAATGTCCTGGATTACTCAGATCCTTCTCTTGGCTATCTGCTACCGTCAAATTGTTGCTTACAAGTGCGAGAAAATCGCCGTACACCTCTGTCAGGACATCGGTTATAACTTAACAGTCATGCCCAACTACTTCGGCCATGAGGATCAAATACAGGCGGAGCAAGGGGTAAGTTATGCATTGCAATACATATAAAAACACTTTGAGTCTTGTTTAGGTCAGTGTACATATTGTAACTATAGATGGTATGTAGGTACCTGAGGAATAAGGACAAAAGTTTAGGCAGAGGCAGCATAATCATACAAATACTCCCTCCCTCCCTCCCTCTCTCTCTCATACACACACAAACAGATACGCGCACGCACAACCCAAAACAAAATTTATATTAGATGGTTGATAACACTGACTTTACCCTTATCATCATGTTGGCCTAAGTGTTAGTGGCGGCATGTTTCTTGCTGGAATTTTCACAACCTTATTGCTCGCTATTTGTCTTCGGCGTAGATTACTAACAAATTGAAACCTTTGTCGAAACCTTGTTTCTCCCGTCACCTTTCTACCCCGCTGGTTATTGCAACTTTCCGGTGTCACTTTCAACGATTTTCAGTGAAAATTAACCACAAATGCATGGCTCTGCGAAATATTTGCGCACTTGAACTCCGATCAGCAGGTGCATAATAGATGACAATGATTTGAGGTAAGATGCACTATTTACTGCCCTGTTAAATCTGTTAAGCTATTAGATACATATTCTAAATTCGTTGTCTTTTTTCTAATGACACATCAGTGCAAAAGAATTTTCCGATGGACGAGGGGTTTGGCAGGTGACGATGAATGTAATAACGTATAATCCTGCCTTTAGGCAGTCTACCCAGCAATAATAATAATAATAATAATAATAATAATAATAATAATAATAATAATAATAATAATAATAATAATAATAATAATAATAATAATAATAATAATAATAATAATAATAATAATAATAATAATAATAATAATAATAATAATAATAATAATAATAATAATAATAATAATAATAATAATAATAATAATAATAATAATAATAATAATAATAATAATAATAATAATAATAATAATAATAATAATAATAATAATAATAATAATAATAATAATAATAATAATAATAATAATAATAAATAATTAATAATGTGCCGGCATTCTGATCCCAAGATCGCGAGTTTAAGCCCCGTCTAGTTCCATGGTTTCTTCGTGCGGCTAAAACTGAAATGCATCATATCAGTTTTACTGACATTTAAAGAACTCCTTCGTGAAACCTCGGAGATGCCGGTGACGCTAACGTGTTTTAATATTTGAACTACCATTATCAAGCTATTCATTTATTTATTTGTTTATTCATTCATTTATTTTATTTATTATTTATTTCGCTGGTCGCTTATTGGTTTTTAATTTGGTGGCTATATTAATTGTAGTAGTATGTCCATATAAACTGTTCTTGAGTACTATAACAAAGGAAATAATATATTTATTTTCGAAACAAGATACACTTAATTTTAAATACCACGTATTTAATATTATATTAATTATCGCTTACCTACGAAAGGTAGAAGTATTTCGTTCCAGATAAAACTACTGCTTTGAGTATTGGAAATGCATTTAAAAAGAAGAAAGGGAGATTAAAATGGTTGAGGTTTGGTGTGTGCGAGAGAGGGAGAGAGGAAATAACGTCATTAAAAAAGATCGATTAATACCTAAGTTGATACTGGAGAATTATATAAAACCACCTACTTTTCATGTGGCAAAATTGTTTCTGTTTTCCATTGAGGCTTATAAATTACCGAAATCGTTGGACAGATATAAGGAAACTGAATCGTTCTAGCGCAACTATAACTGATAAGAAACCCGCCTCTCTCCCGTAGGTCAGTCTTGCGCGCATCAGAATACATTTTCTGGTGTCTGTACAAGGATAGAATGGAGTATTATTTTGATGTTACCAGGTGATGAGATGATAGAAGCGTTTTGTCTGATTCCGTAGAATGATTTCCCTCCTTCCCGTCCTCCCTCCTTCCTTACCGTCATCCTTCCTCCCTACCTCAAACCCTCCTCCCACCTCCCTCCCACCCTTCCTCCCTCCCTCCCTCCCTCCCATCCCTTTCTTTCTCTCTCCTTCCCTTCCTTCCTGTCCTGCTTCCTTCTTTCCTTCCTTTCTTTCATTCCTTCTCTTCTCGCCTTCTCTCCTCTCCATCCCCATTCTCTCTTTATCTCTCTTTCCTTCTCTTTTTTCTCTCTTTCGTTTTTCCTTCCTCCTTTCTTTCCTTCCTTCTTTCTTACCTTCCTTCCTCCTTTCTTTCTTTCTTTCTTTCTTTCTTTCTTTCTTTCTTTCTTTCTTTCTTTCTTTCTTTCTTTCTTTCTTTCTTTCTTTCCTTCCTTCTTTCTTTCTTTCTATGACCCGTTTGAGACAGTAGAATAGATAGTATAGTTGAAACTTAGGAGAAGAAGGCGTTTGCTCCTCAGCACAGTATTTTACATATAACATTTTATTTTTAGTGACTTTACGTATTTTATAATTAAATTAACATAGCAGTTTCTAGCTAAATTAGCTGTTTATGTCTATATTTTTATAACTCGTCTAGCGATCAGGAACAGTGACGTAGGGTACCGGGTAATGATTGGGGCAGCGACATTGGAGCGGTTGCGTGTGTTGGGAGGCACCCGGTGGTGGACTCATTTAAATGGGATGTTTGGGTACACCGTACGTTGAGACACAGTAATCGACACATGGAGTTCACGCAAACACAATGCCAAAGGAAAGATTACGAACGTCCACAGGTTTACAAAAGTATATATTTGAGTATGGGGAACATGTTTTCTGTTTTTCATGAAAACCTTTATTGTAAACCTTACAATAAAACAATTGCTCATAGTAAACCGAGTATGTGCTACGACATGTCAGCGTTGTGTTGCAAAATGTGAGAATTCATCGCTATAACAAGACGTACTTCCATTAAATCAAACATTTGATGAATAGCTATGCGCGGCATTTATTTCTGCCGATATTCCTTTACATAAACTACAGGATACAAAGTTGCGTGCGTTTTTAGAAAAGTACACTGACAAACAAATTCCACATCCTACGACTTTACGTAAGTACCGTGCAAAAAAAAAGTTATGATAAGTGTATTGATGGTGTAAGAATGAACCTAAATAACCGCAACATATGGTTTTCAGTGGATGAAACAGTGGGTGTCGTTGAGTGATTTGTGGTAAATATGGTTGTTGGAGCATTGGACGCAGAAGGCCACAGTGGACCGTATCTTCTAACAAGTGATATAGTCAGTGTTGCAAATTATTCTACTATAAGTGAAGTATTTGACAATGCCATGAAAATACTATGGCCATCCGGTATGAAACACGATAGAGTACGACTGCAATACCATACCCTGGCACCTGTATAGCCATTTGGACACTCCATGCCGTGTCAGTGACGTTTAATCCTTATTGGTGTAACCTGACACTTCCTATTCTATACGATATCCGCACGTTCCCGCCCCGATGTCGCAGACCTAGTAATGATTAGAAGGAAGTAGGTAGAAAACGCTCTAGAATGTATTTTGACTACTGATTAACTTATTTTGCATAATCTTTATGCGCGAAATAGAGGATTTTGCACCTATTTTCTTTTATGTTTAACATAAATAGAGCAGACTTTTAAAAAGATAAGGTATTACTGAACTGCCGCAATTAAACGTTCAAGAAGTGTTCCACAAATCTAAAAAGAAAATGTTTGTTTTTCATTTCATTTTTATATTTAAAAAAAAAATAACAGCTTCCGAATTGAAAGGCTTCCCTCTAAACAAAAGTAAATAAAAGAAATGAGATCGTGGAAAACTGAAAGCTAAATGGCCTCATAAAAAAGAGGAAAGGTAAGAAATATAAGGAAACTGGTACTGCCAGATGAGAAACAACTTCAAACTGCGTTTAGCATTAAATTTCCTATGTATTGATATTGTGTGGAAATAATACATGATTACAGGAAACTATGATAACTAAAAATGATTATTAGATAATTACAACTGCAAATTTTAGGAAAATTTCCACTAAGCCAACCATAGTTTTGATGCATTCCAATAAAATATGATGTGTGCCGATACATTGCTTTCTTTTCCAATGTTAAAACAGAATTTGAATCCCTTTTGTGTAGTTGTTCAATCTTTGCTCAGTGCATATAGAGAACAAAACAGTGCTAATGTTTCATTTTCTGTTTGACGATAGGATGTAACCATATCTAAAAGCCTGATAGGAGAAACAAAGCAGATTGGTAATTCGTAAATAATATGGGCAGCTATGATGATGATGATGATGATGATTTTTTTTTTTTTTTTTTTTTTTTTGTAATTTACGTCCTCCAACGTTAAGTCATATCGGACGATGAATGGAATGGGTGAAATGATGCTCAAATGAGCCCGGGGTCTATGGAGCTTAGAGTTACCCGACATGCGTCTTTCAGGATAAGGGAAACCCCCGGAAAAAACCTTATCCAGGTAACTCACCCTGACCG
This sequence comes from Mantis religiosa, assembly GCA_030765055.1. NCBI lineage: Eukaryota > Metazoa > Arthropoda > Insecta > Mantodea > Mantidae > Mantis > Mantis religiosa. The sequence goes on from CM060950.1 coordinate 181,533,008, forward strand.
AGATTCGAACTCGGGACCTCTTGAACGTGAGGCAGACATGCTACCACCACGCTACCAAGGCGGACATGATGATGATGATGATGATGATGATGATGATGATGATGATTTATATATAAGGGCACTCAACTACTTTGTCATCAGTGCCCTTTCAGTCATGGCAAAAGCCAGAGATAGATTTAACTATATATTAGAAAAATCAAAATAAAATGGTAAATAATATAAATCTGCACAATTAGGAAAAAACCAATGAAAAACAATAAATATGAATTAATAAAATGCCAAAAGGTCTAAAAAACCGTTTTGAATATCAAATTCTATAACTTAGAATGACGAAACAAACCACCTGCCCAACGATGGCCGAATCAATTTGCCCTTTTATTTAGGGGGGAGATTTACTTGGGCTAGCATATTCAGCAGGTTTTTTTCTGCCTTTTCACTTTCATTCTGGCAGTGAGGGCAGCATCTGCCCCCTCCATATCCTCTATGAAGGAGGGCCGCTTTCCAACTGACATTTTCGGTTTGAGAGCCTCGAACCGATTGGAAACTGCAATCGACTCACCGATCGATCTGAATCCACTCTAGATGATTCCTCAGAAGATGATCTAGGCCGAGAATGTCGTGGACTTTTACGCTGGTTTATTGTCTTGGTACTAGTCTTATTATTCTCCCTGAGGAAGTCGGTTCTTTCATATGCGTTCTTGAACTTTCTGGGTGATGCGTTATATATTACCCGTTCACATGTTCTTGAAGTAGATGCTATCGGCGGTGATTTGGCTGAAACGTTCTTCTTAGGACTGCACTTGGCAGGCGTGGTCACTGTTGTTCGTGCAGGTGTCAGTTGCTTTAGCTGTGTTCTTAGTGTAATTGTTCTTTCCGCGATTACCGCCCCGTTTAAGTAGCTAGTTTGTGTTGGGATTTCACATCTAGGTGTCAACTTAGCTGCCACTGCAGTCTAAGAAACGGTCTTAGGGACAGAAGGCTGACGAATACGCAAGAGCTTCCGGGCTTTCAAGGAGGACCCCATTTCTCTTAACCGGAACTCCTGTATCACATTTTCCTCCAATCTCTGGAGTTCAATGAATGATTACCCCTGCAGTTCATACAAGTTGCAGGTGAAGTAATGCATCATCATGCTTGAATGTCAACGCAGGTGGCAACTTCATTACCAGAATCACTCGTGTGGCCAAAACGCTGGCATTTGTAACACCTCAATGGATTTGGTATATACTGCCTCACTTCAGTAGCTTTCTACCCTGTCTTAATCCTTTTCGGGAGATCTATCCGATCAAAGATAAGAAACAGGGTATGAGTGGGCACCAGTGTACCTCGTTCTTTGGTGTGGACTCGATATACATTGGTCACTACTTGTTTCACCAAGTTTTCTTGAATCTCCTCATTGGACATTCCGTCCAATACACTGGTGTTTACAACACCACGCGAGGAGTTCCAAGTCCTCTGAATCTCAACGCCACTGGATAACTTATAGACATATTGGTTTTCGTAATTTTCGCAGTCTGTGTCGGTGAAACAGCTTCGACCAGGAGTGTGCCACTGCGAGATCGAATACCTACATGATTTTACAGGACCAGCAATATTATCTTCTGGATAATAAACGTGTACACTGTAGTAAATTTCCGACCTTCCTCATTTCTATTAATAACCAAGTAGTGAGGACCACAAGACTAGGCGACTTCTCTTCCGCTGTTCTTAACATTTCTGTTTACTTTATCTGTTGCCATAGAGAAAACGTCTTCCACCATTGCATCCGACCATGCCTTCCGATGGCGTGCTCAAATCCTAGGCGCCACCCCGGCTTAGGTGAGAGTCCTTGTTCACTTCAGGGTCTCACCTCCCAGTGTACAGACAGAGGGACCCAATCGCCTTCAGGAGTGCATCGGCTCATGCAATGGCCCCTCCCCGGGACTGACCTCTATCAGCGGATATGAGCATAGTCCTACATGTTAACCAGGGGCTAGGACTTAGGGTTTATCCAGTCACCCCTGCGCTCCTCAGTGCTAGGTATCCATCAGACTTATCTACAGGACGGTTAAAGCTAATGGATCAAACATGGATGTGGACCAAAGTTTTTGGGCGTTTCACCACTCAGAGACACCCAATCGAGAGATTTGGGGCTAGACCCCGGGATTGCTAATCCCGTACTTACCGAAGTAGGCCCCTTTGGAGATATATTCAGCGCTGGTGGATGACAGTATGGGTCTATATCCTTACCAGCTGAAAATACCTTTATTTATTATTTTGAAATCTTCAACTTATTTCTTAGGAACTAAGTAATATTAATGGTTTCTTTATTCATTAGGTGTTCAGATTAATGTAATTTGTCAAAACAATACCAAGCACAGTCCTAGAGTAAATTTGGTGATTGAAGATGAAATGTAACTTTACCTTCCACTAACTCAACTTCAAAATATGTTAAGCCCCACCACTTATCCCTTTGAGCTGAACGTGCTAAAAACTCCGTCTAACGCTCCAAACCATTCTCCAGTAACTAACATTCAGCCAAAGGGAATTAAAACTTGGTCATATGAATATGAAAATCTTAGTTTGTCAACCTCCATTTAAAAAAAATATATATATATTTTTTATGGCCTATGCGATTTCGGTAGATCACTGCTTTTCAACCATGAAGGAATTATCAAAATCAGTTGGATGATTTTCAAGACACACGCACACGCATACATACAGACAGGGTTTGAGTCTGTGCAATATTTGTTTACATAAATATAAATAAATGCGCGTGAGTGTGTTTTAACTTCCCACGTACCCCAAAGAGGGCAACAAAAGTATTAATCCACATATAAAGTCTACTTCAGAAATTGAAAATCCACTGAAGTGCATCTTTTACTCACTTTTATTGTTCTCTGTGTCGCTGAACTTCCCTGAGATCTTTGAAGTGTAGTATGTATTTGCATAAAAGATATGGCCCTTCGCCTCACACTGTCAACATATCCCTTTCCCTTCTCGTTTTTTTTTTTGTGCTGTGCGCAATTTCGAGATGGATTCCACATTGTTATGACGTTTAGTGAACTATCGGCTGTCATATTTTGTAGCACACATAGCTGTTGCAAGGTTGTTCAGACAAGCCGTTCTTTGCAGGCGTTTATATAAAGAAGGAGTGTAGTGTTGCCAGCAATTCCTCACAAATACTGGCTAAATGGCACATTTAGAAATGCATTAATTAACAAAACAATACAAGATATAATTAGCTTCTAAAATTAGTCGTATTCTGTTTGCAGAAGTTAAACTCCATCAAAATATTATAAATATTATAACTAATAGGATAATTTTCTAATAATAATAATAATAATAATAATAATAATAATAATAATAATAATAATAATAATAATAATAATAATAATAATAATAATAATAATAATAATAATAATAATAATAATAATAATAATAATAATAATAATAATAATAATAATAATAATAATAATAATAATAATAATAATAATAATAATAATAATAATAATAATAATAATAATAATAATAATAAATTTGAATAAAAAAGAGTAGTCAGTTTGAACACTCTACAGCAGCCATTTAAACTTAAAATAAAATACTACTAACTCCTAGCCGAACATTCCCACTTGGCAATCCAGTTTCATTTGTAAGAGTGAAGTGTCATTCTATATTAATCTGCATGTAATTTATATTTTTATATTCATGAAAATTAGTGACATATAAAGTGGTTCTAAAATTGGAAACGCGCGAAAGAGAAACGGGTAAGCAATCTGATACCTTAACCAAGTTGGAGGGGGGAAAGCATATATTCATCGCTCGTGTCTTCCATTTCAAAACTCTGTTTTTCAGCTGGAAAGATGATATTAAAACGAAGTTATAACTAATGTAGTAATATTATTCAGTATATTTCATTTGAGATGGTGGAGTAATTTCTCTGAGCTATATGCTATATTCAATGTACAAAATCATAAAGCTTGCATTTAGAATTGTTAATCCACGCCACATACAGAGTGTTAATGAACTACACCAAAATAATTTCAGCGATTATAGGCATGACTAATATAAGCAAGTTGAGATAGTCAACGCATGGTCAGTGGCTAAACACAACACAGTTGGGTTAAACCTAACTGGCATTAGATGCTGATACGTTAATATTTAAACAAGGTGGGTGAAATTATTAGATTAGAATGTCTTTAGAACTACTTCCTGAGTATAGAAATATCGATTTTTAGTAGCTCCTTATTGACATTGTCAATACTGAATGCTTGTAAGTGGAGAAAAGTGTATGCAAGGTTGACTCATTTGCCTAATTCTAAAACCAATGGCACTCCACTTTCTAAAATACTTTCTTTTATTCTATATTATAGCAGTAATTTTCGCATTTGAACCAACAGGCCATAAGTATCCTATCTCAATTTACTTGTTTAAGATATATCCACTTGCTCTAAAATATCTCTGTGTAGTTCATTAACATCCTGTATTGAGTAATGGCAACACCATTAATTATACCATTACATGCGTGAGACAAAAATATAGGATAGAACCGCAACATGAAGATAAAATTAAAATTTAATTACTGAATGTAGTGATTAGAAATGTTGTATTCAAGTTTCTTAATAAATTTTTCCGATATACCTGGTTTAGTGGAAAACTGAATAGGAATAATTGTCAGGCATATTACAGAAAGTACTTAAATGTGAGACTTACCCGAAATGAAAGATCTACACCCGCTTATTTACACCTTAAAAGATTCCATGTGCCATCGAAAGCTCATATGCTAAGAGGAGATGAGGCTTTCGGTTCGAAGCAAAATGATTATGAAAATCCCACTTTTAGTTGTTCCCTACAACTCCACATCCACCCATCCCGATGACGATCGTCCAGCGTGCAGAGATCTGCAAGTATATCGGCTTCCCTTTGCAGTTATAATCTAACACTCAGGGTGTGTTGTGAAGTGTTCTAATATGTCAGTTGGATCTGCATAAGTACCATCTTTATTTCTGTAATGTAGTTTTCTGGCATGTAATACATAAGAATGCTTAAACATAAAACCCCTAGCTACAGCAACGAGGATGTCTCAAGTGTAGCCCAGCCCGGGAAACTAAATATGATAGTGAATTTGATTACGAAGGACGGGCTTGTTAGTACATTGACCTGTACTCCGAACTATTCCAATCAAATTTCTAAACAATTCATAACTTATTACGATGGTTCCTCGGGATTGCCGCATGTGATGTTTTCTTATTCCAAGCTTTCAGCCATCTTAACTCTGTGGCCCTGTTTAGGGTTATAACTTCTTCATAACCCTGAAGAAGGTCACAAAGTTAAGATGGCTGAAAGCTTGGAGTAAGAAAACATCACTTGGCTGCAATCCCGAGAAACCATCGTAATGAATCAGCGCCGAGAAAGCTTTAAATCCCTCAATTAATAAACTAATTAAAGGATCTCTTATGAAAATGATGTAAAACAGAAATAACTCAGAAACAGATGTTTAACTCTTAAGGTGCCCTTTTCTCTTTTTTCTTTGAGCCTAAAATAGTGTTTCGTTACTATGTATACTGATGATAGTTCTATTTTGATAATCGCTAGACAGTGAAACTAAATTGTAACAATTTAGCGCAAGATAACTGTATTCAGAAGTGTTTAGAAGTTTAAACTCAACGTTAAGAGAAACAGGTTTCTTAAATGTTAACGCAGTATAAAATTAAAAAGAAGAAAGACCCCAATTTAAAATTAAAAATAAAATATGCACATATTAAAAGATGGTGAAGGAAAGATTCATTGGAGTACATTTTTTGACGAATGTATGAGTTGGAATCAACATTATACTTACTTACCTAATTGCTAAACTAAATTTGGTTGTTTATCAATTAGGAACACTGAGTAACATGCTGAGTTCTAAAACGTTACCTACTATCTTTTCATTATGACCACTTTAAATTCAGATTAGCTTACGGTAGTTGTTTTTGGGATGCTTGTCCCAAAATGCGGAACATTTATCATTCAGAAGCGGATGCTGTGCTACATTTCTAAAATACCACGAAGTTAAAATAAGGAATGCTTTAATTATATTGAATGTTATGTAAAATATAAGTTGTAGGTAAGAAAACTAAAATGAATGAGAGCAAGCAGGCAACTAGTGTATGTCCTCAATGATATATTTGGTCTCACTGAAGCAGATTACAAAATGTATGTTAACCAGCTGCTTTCCAGATTTCAAATTCAGAAGTTACTTTCCGTATTAAACTTTATGTAACAATGGGTACTGCTCATTAAAACTGATGGATAAGCAGTTTTATATGTGGTGCTTAATAGAAATTTCATATCTAATGAAATTAAAACCACCTTGAAGCAAAAGAAATCTTATTTGAACTTACAGTGAGCGATATTCCTAAATAGAAAACGAATGCAACCTTGGTAGGAAACTAGCTGCATGTAACTGTGGTTAGGTCTGACACACAATTTCTTTAATGACTATGCAGTGTTCATTTTGAGTAGAATTCTTAAAAGAAGTTCGCCATCAGAGCTATTGTTTAGAACGAAGCTAAATCTAGGCAAAATCAAACCTTAAGGAAGTATTGCTTATCCTCGGCTTCCACGTCCTAGAATTACAGGCATATTTTAGTCCATAAGTTTCTAATATTCTTGGTAGAATACTATCCCAATGGCCACAAAATATAAGAAATTAATAACATTTAGGTACATAATTTTCGTGCAAATGAATGTGTGAATACAATACATTTATTAAATGGAGAGATACGCTGAGGGCAGAGGCTCTACTCCCATTAGCCTTGAACCCGTAGGAACAAGACCCGGGCCTTCTTCGACCAGGGAGTATCCGAGCTGTCCGAAAGGGCACTCGGCGTCCTCCGTGGGGCTTTCCGTAGGGCAAGACCTAGTTACCTAACGAGGCCCCCCCCCATCTGGTCCTAGGGACTCAAGACGGGATGGAAGTGGATACGCCACTTACGCGCGTCAACACTCAAGGTGAAGACTACCGATATGACCTCGGTGGGGCCGCCTTGTGATCTAGCACACCTTCTACTAGCTAAGCAGGCTAGTACCCGGAAACTTAATGGCTTCCCTCAACCCCGTCCGAAGACGTACCCTATTCCCACGGGTATCGGGAACACACTGCCCCCTCGAAGCCATCCCAATCCGAACAACTCCCGAAGGAGGGGCTCGGCTGTTCGGCCCGAGGTTCCTCTAGTAACGTCAGAGGTACCACGAGTGCTAAGGGTCCGCAGCGCCCGCACTTTCGCAGCTGAAGGGGACGGATCCCCTCCCCTACGGGAAAATGGAAAGATAGAGAAACGAAAGTATTAATTGTAAAGAATATGAAGCAGGTGCACAGTAGAGGAAAGTTGTAATTAAGATTTAGAGTTTAGAAGTGCCCAAGTATTGGATTCAGAACACATTTTTCAAACTAGAATGAGAACATCGAGGGCAGATCAAATGAGCATATATGTTTAGAAACAGTAAATGAAGAATTAAAAAGTCTACACAATTACAACTGTTGGTTATGGGCCGCTTTACCGCTAGGTAAGTAATCACTTGGTAAATGGGTGTTTAGACTTAGAGTAAAGTCCGAACCGAATGCTAAAAGACGATTTATGGCATGAGCTATCTAAATAGTTGAATTCCAGGAAACAGTACAGTCCTATGACCAAATCCAAATTACTAATTTTGAGTAATATTATACACGGAGAAATGTATGAAACAATGAACATAATCTAATGCTTTCTGGAAAACAAAAATACTACTTGACGCGTGAACACACATCCCTCAGAGAAGGGGCCGCGCCGTGGCTCAGTGGTTAGACCACTTGGTTCTCACCAAGGCAGCCCGGGTTCGATCACAGGCGACCGCAAAGTGAGATTTGTGGTGGACAACACGGCGCTGGGGCGGGTTTTCTCCGGGACCTCCGGTTTCCCCCGCCATCTCATTCCACCGGTGCTCCATCTTCATCTCATGTATCATCAGTGTCACCGCCTGCGGTGCCGTATGTAGTAAAAGCGGGCGTAAAACACTACACATTTCATTTCATCACTCAGAGAGGCAGTGGCGGCTCGTGGCCGAAATGTTTGGGGGCGCGGAAGTACTTCCTTGCTAAATATTAACAACAATAAATTATTACTGTTGTAAACTTTAAGAACCATTATTTTAATTCCACCGCTCTAACTCACGGAGACAGTGGTTCTCATATTGTAATACACACCTCAGAAATAAGTACAAGAAATCTAACACAACTTTTGCCCAAAGCTGCTATATTAATATGCATGCGACATATAAAAGGATGTTATTAGAACATCAATTCAAACTCAACCAAATCCAGAAGTAATGTTCACCACATAAGCTGCCACCTCACCAGTGGCTGCCGAAAATTTTTTGCTATAGACCAACCTGTGAAATGAGAAAAGCATATTCAAAATCTTTTTATGTTGTTCTTGTGACATCTGCTAACGTGTGTTTCGGTGTGGTGGTTTGGATGTAACATTCAAGACATCCATAAAGAAAAAAAAAAGTTATCTGATAGGCTAGATAAGGAGCTCTTACTTATAAAATACTATTTCTTGCATTAACTTTCTTTAAAACAAATGACTAACAGAGACTACATTCTTGCTATGCTAAATAAATGAGCAGCACTCTGTGTTTTATCTTTGTTAATACCATCTGGTGCAATTTCAATGCACATTCATTATAAATATATCTTAAACGAACTTAAAAGTTAACAAAATGCCAGAAATGGAGCAATTACGTACCCCCTTTCCGAAAAGGAAGTTCGATTTCTCTCTTAGACTGCAGAAACACAATTGTATTAGCACCTGCCTCAGGTAGTTAGCATGTTCGCCCACAAAGGTCGTTCCAACGCAACACTGACATCTTCTAGAGAGCAAATTTTCAAAAACAGATTCACGCGCCCATTTGTGTATATACACACATTATTACTCCTATCTTGCATTTTCTCAGTTAATCATGAACTACACTTCTGACCTGTTTATATACAAAATCAAGTCTTCTGTTCTTTAGTTTAATTACATTTCCCCCCACTCTTTCATCAAAATCCTGCACGTTACCGAAAGTTCCTTATTTATTAACAGCAATGCTAAGGCATTGAGTCGGTCGTTTGTCATTGTATTTCTTAAAGGCGTTTTCATCCTTTTCAGAGTGGAAAAGCAACGCCCAGGTTCCGCAATCGTCATCAGCGTTGTTATGAAAATTTTGAAAAGTTGTGTGACTTCACTGAACACTGACGAAAAGTTAGTTTCGTATATTAACTGAAAAAGTTTCCCGGGACCTCCGGTTTCCCCCGCCATCTCATTCCACCGGTGCTCCATCTTCATCTCATGCATCATCAGTGTCACCGCCTGCGGTGCCGTATGTAGTAAAAGCGGGCGTTAAACACTACACATTTCATTTCCTTGAATATTCAAGTCATTTTGTCTGTAAATTAGCTACAACTCTGTGCCCAGCTTTCCTTGCGCATAGGATAGGATTCCACCACTCGTGTGAAAATTTCTTCCGGCAAACGTTCACAAAAATCCTTAAATAAGTCGTTATACAGCAAAGATGCACCTCCTAGATGCTCCTTATAAGTAAGTCTATCTGTAACAGTAGTTCTGATGACGTCACACACCTCCTTGGCATCTCCAACCTGCGGAACTTCTTCACATACGTTTTTGTGTAGCTCATCAATATTCAGTCATTCCTTTTCCATTTCTTGTTTAAATATAAGGATGTCACTCCGTAACGTAGAAGTATCTTTGTTTTCCTATTGAAGTTGCTGTTACAAAATGTCTACAGGAGGTAGGATTTTGTTGTAAACTATTAACCAAAAAAATAAAATTTAGATCTTCAAGACTCTTCTGTAGCTACTAGCTTCATTTATTGTGCTTTTATTGGTACAGCTCTCTTCAATGATTTCGAAGCAATCTTTCAGGTTTTCTATGCTTTCCTATACAACATTAGCGGTACGAATATTGTAATTCCATCTTGTTAATGCAACTCTGTGCAATCTTGCCTGCACTACTTTCTCTAAAATATCAGATCGCAAAGAGGAAAATTGGAAAAGAATGCTGAAATACCCGACAGATTTGAAAAGGACACGCGTACCTTGGAATCAGTGTTTGTTGCCTTTTGTATAATTACATTTAATGGTGTGCATAGCAGTGGACAAAGTACACATATGGATATGTTTCCCTTATTTTGGCCTGCGCTCCACCAATCCTTCCAGTCTTAGTACTGGCCCCGTCAAAGGTTGGAGCAATGAGCTTTTCTTTGGTATTTCCAAGAGGCGGCTAGATTCCATTCCTTATGCACTTTGTCAGAGATTCCGCATCTCTACCTTCAGGATTCACAAAAGCCCAAAAGCTCTCAAATACGGATTCCTCATATACATAAAGGAAATGAAATGTGTAGTGTTTAACGCCCACTTTTACTACATACGGCACCGCAGGCGGTGACACTGATGATACATGAGATGAAGATGGAGCACCGGTGGAATGATATGGCGGGGGAAACCGGAGATCCCGGAGAAAACCCGCCCCAGCTCCGTGTTGTCCATCACAAATCTCACTTTGCGGTTGCCTGGGATAGAACCCGGGCCGCCTTGGTGAGAGCCAAGCGGTCTAACCACGGAGCCACGGCGCGGCCATCATATACATAAAGGAATACCAAAACCATCTGAAAGTGATTTAAAACGATAGTTGTCTCATCACACTGAATGACAACAAACTCAGAAGCCCATATCTGTTGCTCTATTTTCTTCTTACAGACCTTCAACATGCAGTCTAATAGTTCATTTTGCAGTTTTCGAAGATCCTCTAAATACTGAGGCTTTCTCTAAATGTTCCTTCATTACTGTACACAGTTCAGCTGTATAGTCAATGAGACAATGTACACCCTGGATTGGAAGAAGTAACAGACTCGTCATGTCCTCGTAAAGCCAATTTAACACAGCACAAAACGTGACACATGAAATAAGCCTTATAAAACGTGCCTATTTTCATTCACTTGAATGTTATATTTTATAACATTTTCTTTAAACACGGAGTCAAGACATGATGCAATGTTTTGTTTTCCTAGGAGTGACAGATCTACCACACTATTCATATGGTGCACCGAATGTTCATGTTTTTTTTTTAATTTGTATGTTAAATGTTTTATATCACTTACTCCATTAAATGTCCATAAACTATTGGAGGTTTTAAGAGCAAACAAAACACGCGGATGGCAGCAAAAGATTTGAGAACTTCGCAGCAGCAGCAGCAGCAGCAGCAGCAGCAGCAGCAGCAGCAGCAGCAGATCCAGTCACATTTCTCATACATGGCTTTAGAATTAAGATGCCTCTTAAACACCCAGTTTTCAATTTTTTTTTTAGTTTCTACTTTTTCTATCAAGAATTCGGGCATTGGTATTCCCAAAGATTTTAATTGTACTTTTTCTTCAAGAGTCAACCTTGAAAATTGCGCTTCCATTAGTGGTTTAACAGAATTATCCATAATTCTTTAGTCACTGGATTTTATAAAGTCACCTGTCACACTCTGTTAATGTTCCTAACTCCACGAAGAACTCTAAACTAAAAACCCCGTGCATTTTAACACTATAAAACTACTTTACGGACTGCGCTAGGCACGGACAGAATCGCGCCGCATAAGGACATAAACAAGTCCTTCCCCTACTCCCTTACCATCTAATAGCTGCATGCCTTCCGCTACGTCGAGATGCAGCAGGTCGGCGCTATAGCTTCCTCGCCGAGCCATATGCTGTAGGTATGAAAACATCACTTTTACCATCCTATGAAGCTTTCTCATATTTTAAAAATAAGTGTCCTTAATAGTGGCAAGGCCATGGTTCATTTAATTCCGTAAGATTGTTTAGGGGGACGCGCGCCTTCGCGCCTTATGATGTACCGCCCCTGCAGAGAGCGTCATTTAATCAATGCATTGAAAGTGATGACCATCGACGTTGACGCACTCAAAAAAGTAAATGTTCACTTTCCACGGGCCGGTATCATTCAGGTTTCCGTGACTAGGAAGTATGAGAACAAAACCGGCCACGTCCGTACATGTATAGTGTTGCGGTCGCCATTTTAATCTGTTACTCATTTCGAGAATTCTTAAGATTATACAACCAATACATATGACCGATTTAGTTCTCATGCCCTCTAGTCACGGAATGCCTGTATGATACCGAATCGCGGAAAGATAGAATATATGTGTCATCACTGACGCCCAGCTCCAGCATTACGCGAGGAAGGTGAAGTAATCTTTTGTAATAGTTACCTGGTCAATGTTCTCCAGTAAAAGTACTCTTTCATCAAAACGAAATTCTTGTTGAATAACAGCAATGGGGATATTTTACGCTTTTATTATTGGTCGAGTAATCCTATTATACCAAAGTGATAATCATTAGCTTTCTGAGTTAGGCAGTATTTCCTCTGTTCCTTGACTTTCTCGACCACACTCAGAGGCACACACACACGTACACAACTAAACATATACACAGACAAACCCACAGACAAACCCACACACAAACACACACATACACACATTTGCAGAGATGGACAGAGAGAGAGAGAGAGAGAGAGAGAGAGAGAGAGAGAGAGAGAGAGAGAGAGAGAGAGAGAGAGAGAGAGATGTTTCTAAAATTACGTTTTCTACTTGTTAGACTTCCAAATATGTATTTGTAATGAAATCTTATGTATGTAATCTCTATAGCGCATACTCTGTATGGGTGACGGTCGTTAAAAATAAAGGAGAGGTAAATAAATAAAATATTAAGAAAATATAAGAGGAATCTATTACATCACAGATATTAGTAAGAAAGAAGAAATAAACTGAAACAACGCCTTATGTATTTACTAATTATTGGGAGATAATTCATACAATTCCTGTATTGATACTATTGGATGTGGACGCCGGTAATAAATTATAGTAATTATACAATAGATATGTTACTCTGTTATGCTGCTTCAAACCTCACTTGAAGAGTTTATTTTATATCTTAATTTACTCAATAATACTACGTGTGGATCTTAAACATCTTAATGTTTTAAAGCTTGGGAAAATACACGAACGTAGCTTTTAGCAGGAGTCTACCTTTAATCTCATATTTCCAGGACCTTGGAATCCTGGAGAGCCAATAGTAAAAATAATTAATTCCCCACCTCAGTGGTAGACATAGTAATATCCTGCAAATGCCTGTGAGGTGAAAGTGCTTTTTGGTGCATCCATCAAATAAATTGGGAACATTAGTATCCAAATTTTAAAGGATTGTGTTTCAATATTAAACATTTATAATTAACTTTTAAGTGTTAAAGACGTATGCACTTATATTTTCTTAGTGAAATTACACTTTTCCTATTGTTATCGTCTATATTACCCCATTTATATGTGATTTTCTATATTTTAATGTGACTGATTAAACTGCTGTTTTCGGGCCTTAGCGTGGTGTGTGGAAGGATTCTTGGTCACGTAGCGTTAGTGCTGTTCTAACTAGTTCTGTTTGATTAATTGTGTGTATTTTGGATGGTATGGTCACTTCTACCGTGAAGTAAATAAATTTATGCGATTGGAAATTACGAACTTTATTCCTTATATACGACCAAATGAGATACATTTTACTTTTTCCTCGGTAGCTGTTGAACAACCAAATATACTTAGCGCAAATTATGCCTGAGTTATCTAGATATACTAAATACTTTCCAAACTATGAATCTATTACATTTATTACCCATTTAGGCTACAGTTATTTGAGGGCGCAATAACGTGTTTCTACTCTGTGTGCTCATTGCATGTATCTACATGTATTCATTCATTAGAGTGCATTGCCCTTGTTTTGACATTCAAGAAAAACTTCCTATTTAATAACGAGCGAAGAATATACTGAAGTGAAAAGGCCTGCCGAAAGATCATTGCTAATATGGTAGACAGTGGTTTGTGTTAACAAAACAAAAACGATAACACTTTTTTTAAATCTGACTTTAAAACCAGTTGCTTCCAGTTGAATGCTGCAATTGTGAAGTCTCCTCGCGTACAGAAACTTGAACGTCAACATGTTTCTCTTTCTGAAGTTGACATTGATAGACGAGCCAAGACTTCAAAGGATACCAGACTCCGATTTCGGTCCTGTGCTGTAAAAAAGAGTACACAATCATGTGGAAAACTGAATAAAAAACAGTTATGCTAGTATAGGCTTGTCTTTGAGGGATTTTTGGAATTCTCAAGAAACTGTATATTTGGAGTTTGCTGGACAGGCATTTGTACTTGTAAAAATAAGAATAAAAATTATTCATGCCTCTTTAATGAACATTGTAATGTTATACACTTACCTCTACAGCTAAGCGAATTTTAAGTGTTTTCAATCACTAAACTCTCTTTACCATTATTTTCAATGTATTAGCTTCCAAAGATATATGCCTAATATGTATGAGGTATGATAGGGTTAGAAGAGAAGACAGTACTCCGACCCGTGGCAGATACCTTGTGCGTATGCCCCTGACGGGGCGCCTCCCAAGATGGAGTGCTGTGGTTCGGTGGACCCAAGCAACAGCATAGCAGAAAGTAAGGGTCCCTACAGTTTACGCACTGATACTCCCCGGTGGTAGCTTGAACAACCGGATTTCCTCCTCTCTGCAGGCCTACTTGGGGGCCTGAGACAGAAGACTGCCCCAGATCTGGAGGACGAAACTTTATAGAGTGACTCTGCTGACACGTTCTTGAAACAGCCAAGCCGGATGAAGATGATGTGAAAGTACTTATACAATTGCGGTGGTAGGTCAGGTTTCAGCATTCGCCTAGCGATCCGGGAAACCCACTGAAAAATAAAACCATCATTCAGGAAGCACAGCCGTTGGGATCGAATAAACAATAGCCACTTTTGCATGTATATGTATGGAACTACTGACTGTACCATTTTACGTCGACTGAATTACATCGCATTTGAGTAAATGACGAGACACCATATGCATTCTGAATCCGCTTACTCAAATTAGGCATAATGACACGTTAAAATAAAAACATCAGACAAGTAGTCATTTTTGCATATTAGTGTAGTAATAAAAGAAGTATATAATAAGAAGTGTAATAAGAAGTGAATAAGAAGTGCATATAAGAACAACGAAGGAAGTGATATGAACTCCAATTCTCATAAAGTCGGGAATATCTAAAGTTCATTTTGATACCTCGTACATAATGCTTCACGGTAGGACTCTATGGACCCTGGGCTCGTTTGAGCATCATTTCACCCATTCCATTCATCGTCCGATATCACTTAACGTTGGAGGATGTAAAGTTACAAAAAAAAAAAAAAAAAAAAAAAAAAATCTTCGCGGTAGGAGACGGTGCAGGTTCTGTTGTAGTATGCACATATCGTGAATTCGACAGAAATGTTCAACTGCACCGGGAATCTTCGAGAAAGGTACTTGGAGTAGTACATTACATACAGTGATTGTCATAATTTTTCGGACAGGTGGGCTGTACATGTAACATGCTTGTTTTTAAAGGAAAAGTGGGGAAAAACATTCAAAAGTGCCAAACTCTTAATTCTATGAACTTCCATTGGTACCGCAGTAATGCATTTGTAACTTGTAAACTATATCAAAAATGTACAATACCTGTTACTTGGTTGGAATACGAAAATTCGCTTGTCAATAGTTTTCGGACAAGGGATGGTTGGCAACTCAAGGGATGTTTTGCACTTGTTATGTGCTGTGCGGGGAGGTTCCAATCAGTGCCTTACTCTGACACAAAGCAGATAGAAACACTGAGGAGTGGAATGGTGCGCAGAGGAAAAACCAGTACATTTGAGCAATGGAAGTTATTAGTATTCCATTATGAAAAGGGGAAAGTATGTCGACAAACAGCAGATTGGTTAAACATGAAGAAAAGTACCGCTAACGACACTATCTGCCGATATAAATATCAATATAGGATTGAAAATTAGCCACAGATAGTTCGCCCAGAGTTCCTTAACAGGAGAGAAGAAAGGGCAGTAATAAGCAAAGTGAAACATAATCCACTTCTTACTGCAACTGCTATTGCTGCTGATGTTGCGAGTGCGTTTGGAAAGAGTGTTATACAGAGATCGTTATCATGGACGAACTGCAAGAGAAAAGCCCTATGTCATCAAAATTAATAGGATCAATTGGCAAAGATTTGCTAAAAAGCACCTCAGGAAAGATATGGATTGGTGGAAAACAGTAATTTTCTGCGACGAGTCAAAATTTATCATTTCTGGTTCAGATGAGCGAATTATAGTTTGGAGACAGTCCAATAAAGAATTTGAAGAAAGAAATATGCAGGCGATAGTTAAACATGGAAGGAGACATGTTGTGGTGAGCTAGTTTTTAGAGATGAACCCATGGATGATAACTGCCACTATCTTAAGATTTTAAAACATAACCCGAAGAAAAGTGCAGAAAATATGGAAATAGGAGACTGTTAAATTTGATCAGGACAATGAACCAAAACATACGGCATATAATACACGGCTATGGTTGTTGTACAACTGTTATCTTACCCTACAGAGTCCCAACATTAACCCAATTGAGAATCTGGGAAATACTGGAAAAGAACATACAAAAACTTCCCATAAATTCTAAAACTAATGTGAGGAGGCGACTGCAATAGGAATGGAACAAATTGCTCCGTTCTACTACTAGCAAACTGGTGGAGAGCATACCGAGAAGGCTGACTGAAGTGATACGCATGAAGGGAAGAATAACCAAGTAGTAATATCCCTTCATGGCCTCCACTCTTTTTATTTGTTTTGTACGTATATTTTTGTCCGAATAATTTTGAATAGGAAATTTTGTATTATTATAATTACATTCATAAATTTTATATTTTGTGCATCATGAAATGAAATTAAACTTTATTTTTGTTACCTGTATGTGTAACTGTACAATCTGGAATGAGCAAAGTGAAATAAAGCAGGTTCGTTGTTAATCTTTTGATGTTAAATATAAAGCAGATATACCTGCCCAAAAAATTCTCAGTCACTGTGCATACTTAAGAGGTCACACTCCGTAGGTCTGCAGCGCGAATGAAACGCTGTATTTTAACCCGTGAGTCATATTTGAATTGCTAACATCTCTGATACCTAACAATTTATTGTACAATGTGACGCAAATTAGCTTCAAGTAGATGGCAAAATCTGTTGTTTTTAAATGAATCCCATCCACCTAATCTGTAGAAAGCAGTGTGATTTCAACAATCTACTTCTGTATTTCATAAGGCATACAGTCTGGTTGTATAGGTAGAATTTGAACTTCCAGGGTATTCACCAGATGGTAGAGTTGCATTTGTGGACCAGTATAATGTGAATAGAATGGTATACTTACCAATATCTAAGTACACGTGTGATGTACTCATGGTTTGTGACTGAGAAGAGCCCACAGAAAACGCACCAATTTAATGCGTAGGACCTCGCCACAGAAGCGAGGCCAAGGAAGCTTAACACGTTCCGCTTGCTACATTGCACCTGCTGGAACAAAAGGTTCACATCAACATCTCATGACCGTAAGAACACCACCTCATATTCCAGGAGTACCCCACAGCCTGCTACAATTCGATTCTGAATGGATCCCATATAAGACACAGGAGATGAATGTAAAACACTTTTAGCTACTAATCCCACAAGTAGAAATTACTGGGTTTAAATCAGATGAACGTGGTGGTCTAGCAATTGAGCCCCCTCTACTTATCCATTAATCAGGAAACCTTCGATTCAGGCCGACGAGCGGTACTATGAAGTGTGCGGGATTGCCATCATGCAAGAAATGTGACTACTGACGAACACTTGACGACTGCTTGTTTGCTGACGAATGCTTATTGAAGTGTCTGTATATACATGAGATATGGTGTTTTCCAACAAATGTGAGCACGTCTATCTTGTAAGTCTGTTTACAGGTAAATAGCGTGCAACTAACAGACCACAAATGAGACAGGTCAATATGTTAAGAGTAAACCACCTTTAATGATGAAATGGAACAATTGCACGTGGGTTTTCATATGTTCGTACATGCCGATTGTGGAAATTTGTAATTCCATTTCATGTGAAATCTGCTTCACCTGTAAATATTAGTAAGGCAGAAAAGTTCGAATTTGTGGCACCCTGTGCTCGGACCATTAGCAGAACATCCATCGAGCACGGTAATCCAGTGGTTACATGACCTGTACACGTTGCAAATGATAAGTATACAAGTTGCTTTTGCAAGTTTCCAGACTGCCGTATGAAATACATTCATCGGCAACGCTAATCTTCATGTACTGATAAATGGAGTCGTGTACATAGAATCCAGAATCTTTACTCTACAATAGAGTTCTAGGCCTTGGTCGTCCATTCTCCAAACTAGATTATAGGAAGGCAAACCAAATACTCTGAGTTTGCAGACATCAGGTTTATATCCACACTTAATGAAGCTGCATTAGAATCCCTTAAGGGTTTATAGGACTTCTGTTCATTAAGTATAAGGTTTTCCTGACAGTTTCACTCTCTAGATAGCTGGAAAGTCTGGAATTGACATGAACTCCGGTTTAGTTCAGCAATACCTGTTCATCCTCTAGCTATTTAATTTTGACTGTAACTCATGGCAAGTTCTTGATGAATTCCTTGTGCAGTTAAGCATATCTTCATTTAATTTGAAATACAATCCCTACCTCTGTCGTTCACCTATAGCATATCTAGTGTTAAGAGTGTGCCTCAGCTGCAACTTGATATACTTCAGAGTGATAGAAAAGTTCACTTTTCATTCCACGGGAAAAGCGTTACAAAATGTTTGAAGTTATTTAATAGTATTAAAGCTGTGTTGACAAAAATAATTCCTTTTGAAGTTCCGTTCCCCTGTCCGCACATGTCCTTTTAGTTACTATATCCGCCAATGCTGGTGTATCAGGCTGCTTCAATGCCTGCCTGATTTTTAGGTAGGCTCGAGCAGAAGTATGTTTTGATTTATCTTCAGCGTCGACATTGGCATCTGGTGAGTTCCGTAGAACATACGTAGATTTTTATCTTGCCGTTCCTAGAAGTTTTTCTGACCATTTACTAGGCATGGACGGCACTTTGTAAGAGCCACGTTTGATCTGGAGATAGTGGTTCCAAGTAGTAGTCCAAACGTGTTTTAAAAGTACAAGACAAATATGCAAAGTTAATTATTGAGACTAAGTAAATGAAGGAGATTTCAGTGATTAAACATAATACGAAACAGCAAATTATAACAAATGCAATGCCATAAAGAGCCCAAAGCCATAAAGTGGAACTTACAATAATAGTTATAAAATCATTAGTATCCCTCATATCTGCATTTTAAATTGACTGGTAAGTGAAGGGGAAAATATCCTAGATTTCTTTTAAAACCATTTCCTGAATGCACATGCGGGTTTAAAAAAACGGATATAACTATGATTGCAATTCTTTTTGTTCCATTTATACCCCCGCCTTTAACTGCAGTGGTCATATCGGCAGCCATTCTCCTTTGAATATATGGATGGTATTAACTCGCAGTCGTTGGGTTGTATCATTAGATCACGCACACATTCATACTTCCAGATTCTGGGAAAGATGGGGGATCATCTTGGTTGGAGAAAAATGCCCAACCCCAGCCGGGAATCGAACCCACGACCCTTAGCACGGCAGGCAGGTGCTCTACCGACTGAGCTATGGGGCCAGCTGATTGCAAATTCTTACACGAGTAATTAACTTACCGCTCGAGGTTATTATTGCGTTGTGTGTGTGTGTGTGTGTGTGTGTGTGTGTGTGTGTGTGGGCGCGCGCGCGCGCGCGTGTATCTTAGTGCGGACATTTCATAGTTTCATAGAAACATTCTTACAGATACTGATGATATTTGGGGGTCAGCATATCCTGGGGCTAATTTTGTTGAAGAATGCCTCTTGGGAGATTTATGGATCTCTTCCAGAGTTACCTTATGTGGGAGCAAATCTTCAATGTGCCAATGGTTACAGAAAGGTGAATGAAGGCTAATATGATTAGATATGTTGTGGTTGGTGCGACTCCTGACGTGCGGAGTTAAATGCTATCTGCAGACGAAATAAATTGAAATCCCATTTAGCATGACTGTCACGATAATTAGGCAGTAAGAGCGGTCTTTAGATTCTTATTGGATCCTTCCTCATGAGATGGCCCGGGGATAATATGACGTTGTAGTTAAAGCCTTAAACATCCCATCTAAAACAAAACTTGCGAAATGTAGCAGATGTAAATTGAGCACCACTATGTGATACTGTACGTAAATAGCTTGGAGCTCCTAACGTAGTAAAAATGGAAGATGGTGCTATAAATGTTCCATGAACCGTTGCATTAGGGAGAGCACTTAGCTACACGAATTTACTAAAGGAATCGATTACCAGTATATGATAGGTGTTTCCTTGCACAGATCAGGAAAATGGTCCCATGAAATTAACTGCAGTTTCTCTAATGTTTCTGTGACCACCTCAGATGCTAAAAGCCTTTCCATACGGTACAATGAGCTGGCATGGATATGATACATACAGGGCAGGATGGTGGTGGCATCCTTGTTCATTCTGTGCCAAGTAATCTGTACCCGAACCTCATATTCCATTATTGCTATTCCCAAATTACCTCCCACAGATGATTTATCATGATACTTGAAAACCATAAGGATTAATGTTGGTGGTAAAGCCACCTTTAACTTCCCGCCATAGAATGCGAACATTAACAACATAGTCCTTCATATGATATGTGTCTACACTTTCGCCTTGTTCAAGCTTGAAGATACGAGCAATTTCCCCCAGTTTAAAGTCCGGCGTTGATGTTCTCCTATACCAGAATAATTCTGGAACTGAAGCGCAAACATCAATATCAATTATCTGTTTGGGGAAAGGCGCGACACGGAGTAGCCATAGTATCTATGCTCATCTATGCTCATCTTCTGATGAGCACATGGGTGAATTTGAAGGCAAAAAATACTCATTTCCCAGGCATATAACTTGCTAGTTGAATTAGGAATATTAAGGGACCAAGTGAGATCTTGGTTATCGCGTTCAAAAGTAAATTTGACGTGTTTGAGGTATTAGTGGATTTTTTCTAAACCAAATAAAACCGCTAGTTCTCAGGAGCTGGTACACGGAACATGTACTATTGCCAGCTGTGAAGGTTCTAGAACAATAATAAGCCAATGCCTTGTGAACAAAACCTGATAGAGTATTGTCACTAAGATTTCCTTACTAGCATCCTCCTGGAAAACAAATCTCAACCCAAACTATGAAAATGCTACAGGATAATTGACAATGGCCCTTTTTGAATCCCCTAAGATGAGATTCTTGCTCTTCTGTCCACTGATATGGTACACCTTTTCACCTTGGTCGTTTAAGTGGCTCTGCCCCAATTGCAAAATTCGGGTATGAATTAGCTAAAAAAATGAATTATCCCAATAAATTTCGTGTAGGCTTTTATGTTTTTAGAAGGCGGAAATTCTCTAAATGCTTTAGTCGCCTCAGGGTCAATGTTAACATCACCAGTGGAAACTATGTGGTCTAGAAATGTAATTTGAGCAGTGACAAATATACATTTTTCTTTCTTAAGGGGCAATTCGGCATGCTCCAAATGCAAATCTCCCGCAAGTGATTGCAATGGGAGTCAAAATCCGGAAAGTAAATTACTCCATCATCAAAATAATTATACACGTACTTACATTTCAGATTATCTATGACTTTTGTTAAGACCTATGCCCCAGTCGTAATTACGTAAAGCACTCTTTGAAATTCATACAAACGCGTATAGTTACATGTTTAGATAATTTCGTTAACGGAGTTTAAAGCGTTATTTAAGTGTAACGCACTAAATACATTAAATCCTTTAAACCAATGAGCAGCGGTATGAGGTTTGGCTGCGGTTTCAGATTCCAATTGAGTTATTTTCTTATTTATATACACAGGATGTTAATTAACCACACCGAAATATTTTCAGAACAAGTGTAGGTATCTTAAACAAGTAACTTGAGATAGAATACTTATGGCTTGTTGGTTCAAATGTGGAAGTTACGGCTATAAATATCTGAAGTGCCAGTACTCCACTACTAATAATGATACCATCTGAGTGCACAACACAGGAAACTGAAGAGGCGTGCCCTAGCGTTCTCTGTGACGCAATTGTTATGACCAGACATCGGAGCCCGTACACCTTTACGAGTCTCGCGGTATATAACTGCTGATGTCAGTCCCGAGGACAACACGCAGGGATAGTCCGGTTAACAACGCGTAGCTTAAGATTCATTACAACTACTGCTCGCCACGTAGGCAGATCTATCTTTCAGGGAGTGAAAGGTGTTGGACATAGCATTACTTTCATAATTATTGGACAATCTTCATTTTATAAATCAAAAGTTTTGGGCATTGTCAACAACCATTGACGAACCATTGAAGAATGTACTTTCGAGCTATCTAAAAGCAGTCGAGGAGATGTCTGCAAAAATTAACAATATAGAGAATGCACCACCTACCAAACGAACAAAAAATGAATTGTCCAGTATTCAACACAAAAATACTGGATTTTCAATGCTGCGTAATATAAGAAATAAACTAAGTTTGGGACAAACATATGAAAATGATTTGTACTACTCATATGCACCATTAATATCATGTGACATTCAACGAACTTTCTCCCAATATTTTTATATTGTTTCAGTGAGAGGCGCAAAATATTCTCATTCGACAATTTACGAATGAACATGGTTTTTACTGTAATTCCCGCAACGAAAGCAATGAGGAGGATGGCATATTATTGTAACGTAGGTTACATTTTGTATCCGTACCGGAGTGCACACACGCAGCGCATTGGTATAATTGTTGATAAGGTCGTCTGTTGTCGCGCTTGACCTTGTATAGTACCTGTGCGCATAAGTTGATTGCTAAGGTGTACGGGATCCAATGTCTGGTTATGACGTTAGCTTTCATATGAAAGGTAAACGAGTTCGAGTTTTCTTCACGATTTTTGTCTATTTTATTCTTGTTTTAGTTGACTTTTAAATATTTTATCTAACATTTTAATTCTTGTATAGATGTATGCATTTTACGGAGTAATTTCACCTTGTCAGTGCAATTATTACAATTCTTTGTAACAAAGGTTGAATCCTGCTTAATACTTTCCCATGCTGTACGTCTAAATGGGAGGTGGATTAAAGGATGAACGAATTTACATAGAATAAAAAGTAGATGTAACTCTTTACGTCAGGTTTATAGCAACTGCTCAAAATGGCTATCTGCGTTTTCAATACAAGCGGCGAAGGAACGACTGTCGTACTCTGTCCAAAACTCTTTGTGTGTGTCGAATAACTTCATATGCTGCTATTATTTGCACAGTTAGGTCGTCTTCTGAGGTAATAGGGATTTATACACCAGAGACTTGAGGTCACCCCAGAAAAGGAAATCAATTTGGCATGAGGTCGGGAGAGCGTGCTGGCCAAGCTGCAGTTGGATTCCCCCTTCCATCGGACAGCATAAACATGGTTGAAATCACAGTAATGTTATTGTATCTTCATGTTCTTAGTTACGAATCAAGCTATTTCTTCCTATTAGGATTTACGTATTAAGGACACGAAGAAAGGAATTAATTACACGAGAGTAACCTTTACAACACCAGCTTTCAGCGTTACGGTTTGTGCAACCAGAGCACTTACACAAAAATCAGAAAGGTGGGCTACATAATGCGAGAAGGTATTAATCGCTGTTCAGTGTCGCAGTGGTAGGTGATTAGTTCGAGATTTGAGTGATCTTTGAGGCATCTAGTCTTGAGAACGCCGATAACGTGCTACTAAATATCGATATTTATATAATCGGAGAGCAGTTTTAAAGACATCCTAATCCAATAATTGTACACGCCTTGTTTAAATACCAACTTATCAGCATCTGATCGCAATTAGATTTATTACAATTAACTGCGTAATGCTTAGCCGCAGACCATGCATCGCCTATCTCAACAAACATTTCAGTGAAGTTCATTAACATCCTATATGTATCACTACTGGTCAAACATCACCAACACCTTTAGACATAAGGAAAATGGGACTACTGTAGGAAGAAGTCGATAGACGCATAATGTTCTTATCTAACATATCTGCTACCTTTAATTTCAGTGTGGCCATTTTCGGCGGAGTTAGCCTATAGGAAGAACGCTTTCTTGGGGTGGTATCCGAAAACGCCAAGTTATATTTCATTAAATTAGTAACGCTAAGGTTCCTCAGGAAACAATTTTAAATTTTAGGTGCTGTAATCATGTTTCCAGTTTACTGGCTTGGGTCGAAGTTAAATGAGACAACCCAAACCTGTCCACACTCAACTCCGGAACTGAATTCCGGCCAATTCTCGAAGGTTTAGGCTTGCACAAGTTGCTCCCGAGGAAATGGGATCTTAACATGTGGAGAAAATGCAAACTGTATTTTATGCTTCGCAAAATCGAAACTCAGCCCAACCTGAGCCTTGAAATCCGCACCCAAAACGACATTACGGGGTAAGCCAAGTAAACTGCAATCCAACTGTTTCCATGTTTGTGGAAGACGCACGGTAAGAAGCACCCTAGACCTTACCTCAAAGATCAGCCCATTCAAAGAAACGCACTTCGATGAACAAGTTTGTGTCTTAGGTACATTTTTTCGCAGTGCCTCCTTGAGAAAGTGTTTTCTGTAAAAGAAGGTAAGCACTTCCAGAATGCAACAATGTGGTAAGCGGCACTTTTCTTACAACATGTACGTACGTCTCGAGATCATTACCAAGCTCCTTTTCTTGTCCAAAGGTTATGAGTTGCAGGAAGGTTTGTTACCAAGCTCTTGATGTGGTACAGGCATCCAAACAACAGACTCATTCGTTTTGTGACGATAACCACAAGGCACATGACTATATTTAACTATGTGTCCCTGATTAATGCACCTATAACAAAAACTATTACGCAAACCGACACTTAGTTGACATAATTTACCACTGTTACTGCACAAGATTGTATGCGAAATTGTGGATGAGGTTGTAAAGTATCCTATCTATGTGTACAAGCTCCTGCGCGCTGTTCGGTCAGTAACAGCATTAGAGAATCCAACTCAATAAAGTTGTGTGTTGAGCAGCAAGAACTAGGGCTTAGCGTATATAGGGGATCAAAGCCGATAAGATTACATCACTTCCTTTTTGTTTCCGATCCGGCAGCAATAATGAGTGAGTGAGTGTGTGGTGTTTTAGGGCCCGTCGACAACAAGGTCATTTGGGCCCGAAGTCAACTCTAAAAACTAAAAGCTACACAAAGTTAAAAAGTAAGATAAAATAAAAATACTCAACTATTAAAAGCACATAAAAAAACTCATCCCAGTACTAAAAATTTAAAATCTCTAAAATTAATAAATATAAAATACAAGTCAGACTTGTTTATTAAAACCGATTTTAAAAACAAACCGCAGAGCCTTATCCACGGCCACTGGGTCGTCCCCTAAAATGCCGTGCAAGTTACTCCTTAGGCCCAAAGACTGGCGAACGCGGGTATACTGCGGGCAATCCAGCAATACATGCCGCACAGTGAGGCGTACTGCACACGGAGCACACACAAGGGCCGGTTCCCCTCTTAACAGATGGCCATGAGTCGCTCGTGTGTGCCCAATTCTCAGCCGGGTGAGTATCACCTCGGCCCGCCGGTTATCCCTGCAGGAAGTTGGCCAGGGTTGTACGCTCTCCTTTATCGCCCGGAGTTGTGTGCCTTCCAAAGGTGTCCAGGATTGCTGCCAAGCAGATAGGAGTTGGTGACGGAAAAAACGTTGCACATCCTGGTATGGCACCGTAGTTGTTAAACTCCGGGGCAAACGGCAAGCGGACTTAGCAGTCGCGTCCGCCTCCTCGTTCCCGGAAATCCCAACATGGCCTGGGGTCCAAGTAAAAACAAAATTGTATCCGCGACTGAGCATTTGCGAGATCTGGGCCTGTATTTTTAAAACAAGGGTGTGAGCGGCAGTGTGCTGTTGCAAGGCCTGAAGAGCACTCCCTCGAAACAACTTAACTCTGTTCACATTTTCCAAAAGTGGCTCATTAAATGTCTCGTTTTCAAATAATTAATTTGAACTAGGGTATAAAACAACGCAAAACCTCTTCGTGGACTGCACGTAATGGGCGGACATCTTTCACTCTTAACAAAATTTTGAGAATAATTTTATTGGATTTGGCTGCAATGACTTCCAGGAGAAGTGAAGCCGTGTTATTTCGTCATGCGTATCCAAGTTGACCACCTCAAAATCGCTGTTGTCTCAGCCATTGACAAACTGTATAACAGTTCAGTAACTGAATACCAGTTGACAAACTGAAGGCCGTTCTCCGATAAAGGTGCTGTCCTATCTATCCCCACATCTAAGTATGTAGCCACGTGCACACTTTGCCGAAATGACAGAAATTTATGACGCAATTTTGGTACAGGCATAATAACTACGACGTGGGAAAGCGTTTATCAAAATAATGGAGTCAATGTAGTAGTGCGTCAAACCTGCCGAAAGTCTCTAACTTCCTGTATAGTCAGCAACGCACCTGGTTCTGATTCGGGAACTTGAATAAATTTGATTAAAGCATTCTCACACTCTACTGGCAAGTCCTGTCCTTACGCCTGATATTCACTTTATAACAACATTGTCTTTTACTTGGCGAAAGTCATCCAAAATGTTTGCGATGTCCGACACCGTATTTGAAATGTTTCCATGTACAGCTAATTCAAATAGTAGCTCAATCTAATGCAAATAAACCGCACCCACCACATATTATACGAATGTCAAAAATCTCACGATAAAAAATTTTAGTTCGTCATACAATTTTCCCAGCACACTATTTAACTTACTGAGAAAGCCACTCTCGCCTACCAGGACATTGCACCATGGTGTTTACTATAATTCACATCTTGTGATGTTCTAAAATTGAAAAATGTTAACTCAAAGTGTGTGGACCCTAATACTGAGAAATCGGCATGATCAGTTCGTAGATATTTGTCAGTGCGTTCAGTTCACTAAGCTTTAATACACAATTATTAATAACATTACATAGATACACTAATTAGGTATGGTTTCCTCATACATTGTTTCTATAGCATCTAGGATTTGCATTATTAGAAACATTACTTAGCACCAATTATCCCCAGATCAAATGTATCTGTCTCCTAAAATACAAAGTGCAACCCAGACAAAGCCAGCAAACGTTCCATTAAGGGTGAAAGAGAAACCAAATGTACCCTACGAAACTTACCAGGTTCTGACGTCCACGCTGGAGAGAGATCAAAACAACTGCTGCCTGAGCCTAGCCAAAAATCCAGACAGGCATCGAACTCGCTTGAAGTGACCAGTGACGACCGTAGTAACTAAACAAGACACATGTAGTACAACCTGGTGGAAGCTAACCCAATTAATAGAAATGAAACTTTAAAAGGATATACGAATGTGCAGTCACTACAAAGCATATATCTTTTTATCATAAGCTACAGGGTCGATGAAACCAAATAAATCACTATAGATCAGAGGATGGCAGCTTCAAGCGTTGTGGCATATTTCAGCCGGGAACAAGGCCTGCAGTGCATGTAATGTCAGGCAAGAGCCGTGTAGTACGAAGTTTCCTATATAAATTGCGCTGCGAGTACAGAATCTGAGGGTTCAGTCAGGTGTAGCGAACTCGATGACATTAACATGGCCAGTACAAGTCAAACGGAGCAGCCAGTGTTTCTATCGGTAGGGGAAAATCTTTTTCTGTTTGTCCAAAACGGCGAAAATGCAAAGTACCTAGTGTGTAACAAAGAAGTACGCAGTATTAAAAAATGTAATTTAAAACGTCATTATTGTTTGTTTCACGCAAATGAATATCAGAAATATCAAGGAGAAGAACGTGATGCAGTATTATTGCAATTAAAGGAGTACTCTGAAATGACGGACTATCAAAATAGTGAAACATCTGTCCGTCTGAGCTACAAAATTGCTCTTCTTATAGCCAAGAAGGTAAGGCCATTTACTGAAGGCGATTTTGTGAAAGAAGTGATTGTGATGGCCGCTGAAGAAATGTGTCCACAGTTGGTAGAAGACTTTGAAAAAGTAAGTTTGTCACCTAAAACTATTATGCGACGTGTTCAAGAAATGGATGCAGATGTCCACGAACAGCTCCGTGTTGCGGCACTAAGTTTGTACATTGTTCATTAGCCTTCGATTACAAATGTCCCAGACATTACGTCCTGACATTGATAAACTAGTTAAAGAAAAACGAAACAGAAAGCGTCGAAAAATGTCCACGTAATTTTGTTCTGAACGGGTCTCCTCTAATTTGCAGAGAAAATTATATTGTATTTTCTTTTCTTTATAACATGCCTGTCCTTCAGATAAATTACGAGTTGAAGTTTTATGTATTTTCTCATAGTGCAGAGTCAAAATGTAATTGTTTATAAACTGTGACCAATTTGTAATTAAAGCAGTCGGCATTAATATTACAAACCCAAAGATATAATTTGTACATATTAACACCCGATACGTTTCTTGTCTTTACTACACTGTTGGAACCCACACACATCAAACTATTTCCTTTACCTTCGACAGCAGTAATCAGCGCGGTGACGTCACACGCTAACCTGCCTTTACTTCGGGGCATATTTGGCTGTGAGAGCTGACGGAGCTGACGTCACACGTCTACTACCTATCTTCCCTTGCTATAGATTAAGCCTAAGTGATAACTTGTTCTCTTACCAACTTGGCTGTATTGGAAACTATCGTCATGCAAGGTTCATATATTTTGTAGCCTTGTAATTTCTGAAAGAATTCAGTGCAGAGGTATCCTGTATTCTTACTGAGAGCAGGTTCAAGTGTAGATCAAGCACATACAACATGTTAGATATGTTGACAGTCTTCCTTTTTCCTTCTTCAAAAGTGTAGTTTCATACTTTCTTTTTGCTTTACTATAACAGACTTGGCAGATTGTTCAACTATGATAATGAAGCACCAATAGACTTTACGTCTTTTAAGTCATTTAAAACACACTTTATTTAAATGTACGCTTTATATCATATTGGACAATGAATAAAACGGGTGGAATGATGGTTAAATGGGCCCAGGATGCACAGAGAATATAGTTACCCAAACATTCTTCTTTGAGGATAAGAGAAAACCCCAGAAAAACCTTATCCAGATTACTCACTCTGACCGAGATTCAAACTCAGAACCTCTTGAACGTGAGGTACACACGCTACCTCCTACGCTACATAGTCAGACATTAAGACACTTTACAATATGTACTGTGCCATTTGAATATGTTTACACACACTCGTTACAGTAGCAAAGTTAAATTTAGTCAATTCCTCCTTTACCGTGCGGGATGGCTCAGGCGGTTTCGTAAGTGACCCGCATTCGGGAAGCCCGGTTTCGATTCCCGACCTACCCGACCCATGGGTTTTTCGGGGGGTTTCCCGGGTCGCTAGGCGAATGCTGGGTAGGTTAATTACATCCTCCGAATTTCCTGTCCCTCCACTTCATCTCCATTATCATTTCACATCATCTCTCATTTGGTGGTCTCTTTCAAGGTAGAAGTGTCGGCGGGTGTCTCGGTGGTGCATGGCAAGATGATATGCTCTGAGGAAAACTACTTCCTCCTACGGTAGGTCGGTTGATGGTCTCCGCTCCTCTGCTGGGACCATTTCGGGGCCGCCAGCCAGGGACCTTTGGGGCTCGGATCGCCTACCTGGGACCATTAGGGCTCGGCTGCTGGGCTCGTTGCCGTCCCGCAGTAGGGCAGCGTGTCCGCTGTCCTGGCCTGTTGGGGGAAGTCTCTATCCAAGTAAACTGTAGGGACCCTGCCCTCTGTACTGTCGTGGCTCCTCGTGACGGCCGCTCTCTGTTTCCTTCACCTCATTCTTCCTCCCGGGGCTGTCCCCACTTGGAGGCATAGGAACAATGGGCCCAGCATGGTGGCCTACGTACCGAATCCCCTCCGTAATGAAATCCTAAGCCTAATCCTCTTCCTCCTTTTGTTGAGTCATATGTGCTGCATTAGGGGCACTGCATTATCAGGTGTACAGTACCTGCAAAGTTGTTCTTTGTCTTTCCACAGTTTCCTCTTTGTTTCTTCATCTGGGACACTGTTCTTCTAAAGGATACTCTCAGATTTACACCATTTGCTGACATAGTTTCAATTGCTGTACCACCATGCTGCACTTTACAGAGAGTGCAGGTAGTAGATAATTTCCACGACATGTAGTTTAGCTCCTGCAGTCTTTAGTTCCTGTATGTATTCATTAAACTTCAGAAAATGTGCTTCTAACGTCTAATGTATTTTCTTTCATTTTCAAAATGATGTTCTTTGCTTGTAATTGTATTTCTATTTCTTTACTCTAAGAAGTGTAAGCTACACACATCCATATCTCGTGTGCAGTTTTCCTTTCTTGGCAGGATTCCATCTATTCAAAACTTATAGTACCTACCTACAATGAGATGCTAACATAACTCATAGTCATATATTCAGTTTTCATTGGCACATTCTTGAGCAGACTTCTGTGTGTACAATTTCTGTACCGCAAATTGTGCTTGTCTAACCTCTTTTTGAACATTTTTGGTAGTGATCTTCTAGTCAAGAGATAACTTATATATGTCCAAATTGAGTATTTTTTCCATAAATAACATTACCTATTGTCTACATCCTGTAAAATAAAATGTCTTTAACTTCTATCATGGTACTGGATTGGACTTTGATACTCAACAGAGTGTTTTAACACTGAGAAACTTTACAATGGATCCATAACCTGTTGATAATTTAGTTGATCAAAAGTGTTAAAAAGTGTTCATTAAAAGTTATAAGGCATCACTAAATTCAAAAGGCACACACTAGCACTAAGAAAAACCACATACATGTATTTTTAATTATCATAGATATCAACTTAACTTTTGTATATTGACTTACAACACTTCCAGCACATCATGTGTTTCAGTTATATGTAGTTTTTTACTATTACAAACATTTAAGTTTATATTTGAGTATGCATTTCAATTGAGGAACTTTTTTTCATAACTCGATAAATGAAACACATGCAGTTTTTCTATTTTCATCTCGATGCACATGTTTCAAAATGTTGATTTTTATGCGATTTCTAGGTCTTATAGAAATAAATAATGTGTTGTAATGAAATATATTAAAGTTTAATTTTCTGATGGCATACAGGAGTTTCATTTTTCCAGGATTTTCTTAACTTCATATATGTATATACAATCATTGCTTCTGTCAGCTATTTTGTCTGTTTTAGTTCCACGATGTGTTCTAATTTTGTTCTGGAAATAATTACTGTGACTTTGTGGGTTCGTGAAATAAAAAGTCTAGGTTACAGACACTAAAAGTTGCTCTTTATTTCCCTAGAAATCAATTTGACAGTCCAGAATTACGTCACATACACAATACAACTTGCAAGGTCATCGACCACAAACACAGCTCACACAGCTGTTCACGCGCACGCTTCCAATTACCGAATGACTCATTGAGGCGGGCGGGCTCCCTCTTTATAGATTACTCACTATCCGAAATGTGCTATAAGAAAGACGAACTCTCTAGAAATCCGTCTCCTTCCCCTTCCCACCGTTTCGGCGAGTTTTTATCTCCGCGCTGCACTGTCTGTCTCTTTCAACTCGTCACACTCGCCGCCTCGAATCAACAATGCGTTCGTCACACTGCCCCCTTCACAAGGCTGCCCATCACGAACAGCGCCATCGTATCGGGCCAGACGATCCAGGTGTACCACCAACATCTTTCTTCCGGGAACCTTCTAGATGCGGTAGACCACGTCGTTAATCCTCTTTACCACCCGGTACGGTCCTTGCCATGCTTGATGAAGCTTCGGGCAGCGACCCTTGGTCCAGGTAGGGCGGTACAACCAGACCAAGTCACCTTGCTGGAACCCTTGGCTGTTGGCTTGCCTGTCGTATCGGTTCTTCATGCGGTCACTCGTCATCTGGATATTCTGACGAGCCATCTCGTGCATGTCGTGGAGCCGGTCCACCAAGTTCTCCACACACTCGGTTGCTGACTTTCGCTTCTGGGGGGGGGGGGGGGCCTCCCAAAGCCAGGTCACAAGGGAGGCGTAACACTCGACCGAATATTAAGGAATATTAAGCTGACTGGTGTCATCCCAGTGGTGTCGTGTGCCAACGAGCGGTAGGCCAGCAGGAACAGTGGCATCTTGACGTCCCAGTCTCCTTCCTCAGATGTTCTTCTAGGGTCTTGATGTACCTCTCGACCATGCCGTCCGACTACGCGTGTAGGGGTGTTGTGCGGGTCTTGTTCACCCCAAGTCTTTCCAGTACCTCCTTCATCAGGTTAGGCTCAAAATTGGTGACCTTTTCACTGTGGAGCTCAAACAGCACCCCGAAACCGTAGAACAGTTGCTCCACGAGGCAGTCTGTGATGGTCTTCACCTCCTGGTTCGGAATGGCATACACCTCCGGCCACTTGGTGAAATATTCCACGACCACCATCAGGTACTTGTTGCCTTGGTCGGACACTGGGATGGTCCAGCTCTGTCGACAGCGATGCGTTCGAAAGGCGCTCCGACGTTGTACTGCTGCATGCGACCCTGGTTCCTAGTCTGAGGGCAACTCGCTGCGCAACTCGCCGCGCACATGTGACATTAACGGCACCATATCTCAGCATCTGCTTGGACCTTGAGCCAGTAGTAGCGCTGCCGGAGTTTGTCGATAGTTCGGTTTGTTCCCAGGTGTCCTCCGGAAGTAGCGGCGTGCACTTCCTCCAAGACTACGTTACTACGGGTAAGTACCAACTGCTCCCTCTGCGTCTTCCCAACGGGTGATTCCCATACACGGAACACACACTCTTGTGCATTGGCCGCACTCCTCCGGGCAGGGTCTTTGGGACATGGTGTCTGCGTTGCTGTGGTTCTTCCCTTTGCGATGTTCAGCGGTGAATTCCTACTCCTGCAGCCTATGGACCCAACGGGTTGTCTGGCCTTCCAGGTTCCTAAAGCTAAGTAGCCAGGTGAGGGCGGACTGATTAGTCCTCAGGTGGAATGGCTGACCGTACATGTACTTGTAGAAGTGCTCCCAGGTCTTTACTACCACCAGTAGTTCTTGCCGTGTGACGCAGTAGTTCTTCTCTGTCTTGGACAGCGTCTTGCTGTAGTAAGCTATCATCAGCTCGTAGCCGTCCTGGACTGGAGATAAGACGCCTCCAATGCAATGGTCGCTAGCGTCGATGTCCACAATAAAGGCGCCGCCTGGTTCTGGGAATCCCAAATTAGGAGCACTGCAAAGCGTCTTCTTCAGGTGCTGGAAAGTGCCTTCGGCGTCCTCTATCCACACACAAGGCCGATGTTCTTCCGTCAGGTGGGTGAGGGGCTTGGCGATGTTGGAGAAGCCCTTTATGAAAAGGTGGTAGTAACTGCACAACCCCAGGAAACAGCGCAATTCTCTCTTATGCTTTGGTCGAGGCTAATTTCTCTTGGCTTTTGTCTTGTCTGTGGCCCATCCGGTTAGTTAGACTATGTGGCTTAAGTAGTTGACTTAATAGCGGAAGAGCTGGCATTTCTTCGCATTCAGCTTCAGGTTGGTCTCCTGCAGTCTCTGTAGCATCTTGCGCAGGTTTTCGAGATGGTCTACGAATGTTTTGCCGACGATGATGTCCAGGTATAGCAGGCAGGAGCCATGAGTCAGTCATCTCATCACTGACTCCATGAGGCGTTGGAAGGTAACTGCTGAATTGCAGAGGCCAAAGAGCATAACTTTGAACTGCCAAAGCCCTTGGCCATTCGAGAATGCGGTCTTCTCCTTACCTCTCATGTCCAGAACTACCTGCCAGTAACCCGACTTCAGTTCCAGGGTCGAGAACCACTTCGCACCAGCAAGCGGGTCCAGGCAGTCATCAATCCGTGGTAAAGGGAAACAGCCCTTCCTGGTGACAGCGTTCATCTTCCTTTAGTACACGCAGAAGCGTAGCTCGCGGTTCTTCTTCGTCACCAAGACTACAGGGGAACACAAAGGGCTATCAGACTCTTCAATCACTCCCCTGGATCTCATGTCCTCCAGCATGTCCCGTGCCGCCGATTGTTTCGCTAGCGGAACGTTTATAGGTGGTTGCCAAATAGGCCGGGGGTCTCCGGTGTCGATGTGGTGGAGCACTCGGTCCGTGCGGCCGTGTCGCTGTCGCCTTGGCTGAAGACGCGCTGGTATCGTCTTAGCTGTTGTCGAACCTTCTCGAGTTGTTCTGCGGTCAGATGGTCGGCCACCCTCTCCAATAAGCCTTCCAGCCAGGGCCCCAGGTGTTGCGTTGGAACCGGCTCATAGGTCTGGTCGACTGGTGTTACGCTGACCACGATCTTTTACGTCCCCAACTCCGTGTGGCCTGGACGTCGTGATCGGTGTCTGTTGGGTTGAGCAGCCTTACCGGCACCTCCTCTCGGCACGACAACAATGTTCTGGCTACGCAAAGTCCGTGCACAGGCGTCTTCTGGCCCAGCATCAAGTTCCTTGTTCGCTGGCCTTCCAGTCGCGCCGTCACTACCGCCTCACTTCTCGCGGGGACAAAAACGTCTTTCCTCAGGACGACCCTGCAGATTCCCAGGCGTTCCTCCGGTTGCCGGAGTATGACCTCTTCTCCATTGAGACGCAGGACCTATCTGCCGAAGTCAACCGCCGGCTCGTGTCTCCTGAGGGCATCCAGTCCCAGTATCATCTCCGCAGCCACCTTCGCGACTAACACCCACTGACGCACGCACTCTGTCCCAAGGTCAACTTAGGCAGGGCCTCCTTCTCCACAAGCAAGATGTTGCCCGATGCCGTCACCAGCTGGCATGATCGGCTTGGTTTCCTCGACGGCAAACCATTAGCCACGTCAGGTTTGATGATGGTCACGGCTGCCCCGGTGCCTACGAGCAGGCGTCACAGCTTCCCTCTCACCCAACCATCCGCGATGAGGCTGTCATCCTTCCGTCGGCTGACGGCGCGCAGTGTCACTCGAGGGGATGTTGGTGATGGCACCGACGTGCCCCTCGTCACGTCGACACTGCTTGTTCTTCCGTCTGCTCTCCCTGGTGTGGGACGACTCTCTCCAGGTTTCCCAGCTGTCCATACCCCCAACACACGACACTTGGTCTTCGCCGGGGCTCCACGGCTGGTATTCGGTCACCAGTGTAGCGGATACTCCTTGTTCTCGACGTCGGGGTAGCCACCACCTTGGCCGCCTCCATCCTCAATGCTGCCGTTAGCGCATCGTGGATGGTATTGTTGTCGCCGAGCATTAGGCGCTGACGTATCTCGACGTCTCGTATCCCATCAACGAAGTTGTAGGCGGCTTCCCGGGATATGAATTCAGGTGGGAGGTCGACCAAGTCTTTGCTGGCCAGCTGTTCAATTGCCAGGGCGAACTCCTGTAGCGTCTCCCTTGGCTGCTGCGTCCTTGACTGCAGTTGGCAGGGTAGGCTGCGGCCAAGCGGTGGTTCCCGAAGTGGTTTTCCAGGGCTTCCCAGATATCTTAGGCGCCGCCACTCTCTGGACCGCGTTCAGGACTTCTGCGGCCCGTCCGTGGAGGCTGGCTATTAGCTGTGCGGCCTCCTCCACTGGTGACACTTGTTGTGCTTGGCCACCATGCCGAATTGGTGGCGGAAGACTTAGAACGTGGACGTGCCGTCGTACTTTGGAGGTCCGACGCACGCAGATGTGTCGCGTCCCTGCGCGTCGGCTTTCAAATCCTTCAACCTCCTGCCGACGATGTCCTCTATCATGGCATTCAGGGACTTAGTGTTGCTGTCGGCCTTTCCCTCCAGGTCATTAACGCGGCTCGTCAGGTCTTCGACGCACTCGCCCAACTCCGAGACGTCCTCCTTTACGCCGGCCAACTGCTCCTCAATTTTGGCGGCAAGGGCTTCGTTTGCAGCCTTCATTTCTGATAATTCGGCATTCATTGCAGTCAGATTGTGATTTGTCGTCTCCAAATTTGCGGCTAGGTTGCTATTGGCCGCCTCCGTCTTCATTGTTAATTCGGTCATCTTCGCGCTTAGGTTGTTACTTGCCGTTTCTGTTTTCGCTGCTAGGGTGTCGTTAGTCGTCTTCATTTCTTTCATCTCGGCTGTTTAGTTCTTCCATTTTCTGTAGAATCTTTTCCAATGCAACCTCCATGGTGGTACGTCTCACTCCTGACACCAATTGTGTCTTTGTGGATTCCTGAAATTAAAAGTACAGGTTACAGACACTAAAAATTGCTCTTTATTTCCGTAGAAATCAATCTGATAGTCCAGAATTACGTCGCATACACAATACAGCTTGCAAGGTCATCGACCACAAACACAGCTCACACAGCTGTTCACGTGCACTCGTCCAATTACCGATGACTCACTGAGGCGGGCGGGCTCCCTTTTTATAGATTACTCGCTATCCGGAATGTTCTCAAACAATAAAGATAGCGCTATAAGAAAGACGAACTCTCTAGAAATCCGTCTCCTTCCCCCACCGTTTTGGCGAGCTTTTATCTCCACACTGCCCTGCCCGTCTCTTTGAACTCGTCGCCCGCGCCGCCTCGAATCAACAATGCGTTCGCAACAATACTTTTAATTGCTTTGCCCTTTTTTACATATCTGCATTGTTATATAATGCATATTTTACACATATTGTTATATTTAACTGTTTTAATTGATAGGTTTTAACTTTATTAGGAAAGCAAAAACAATATTATAACTACAGTAGCATAATACAATAATAATTTCACATTTTAATATACTTAATACATATAATTAATACAAATAGTTATATATTCTAAAAACTGCAGGCAGGTTTAGCCAGACCATGACAACTGAAACACAGCCAGAGAAAACGAAACAGTTGTATTATACTATGTCTTGATCTTGCATCTGCATACACTTGCAAGGAAATGCTTTACTAGTTCGCAGAGTACTTACATGGTGTTTTGAACTTTGCACATTTGATGGCCATGCTGTACATTTGTCGCTCATATCCTGTGTCCAGCTAATTGTATCGCATGCAAGTGCACATCTCTCCAGCCTTTATTGATAAGCAGCATTGTCCTTAGGAGCCCTAAACTTTTTCATTCTTCACAGAATCTCTTGAACATTTTATTCATGGTGAAATCTGAAGGCAAATATCCTCTGGAGGACTTACCTGCTATGGTGGCTCTCTCTCTGCATTTTTATTTCGTTATATCATCCTTAATGGCAATAGTTAGGGCTTTATTCTCCCTTTCTGTTCTGACCTCTACTTTTCTTTCCTTGCCAACTTTCCTCCCCCATGAAACCTACTTTCTAGATAATATAATCTATCCCTTGACATGTCAGAAACATCCTGAACAGTGCCAGCACAAACAAGCACTATTTCA
Source organism: Mantis religiosa (assembly GCA_030765055.1). NCBI lineage: Eukaryota > Metazoa > Arthropoda > Insecta > Mantodea > Mantidae > Mantis > Mantis religiosa. Next base: position 181,570,324 of record CM060950.1, read on the forward strand.
CCATTGCATTTTCTAATGTTATACTTCACTGTCACTGTTCTCTTCCATTTTGCATTCTTGGTGTTCACTACTTTGTGCTGAGAAGAAGAAATATTCAAACAATTTTAACAGAAACTTATCCTGGTCTGTTTTATTTAATGATATCAGTGCCAATGAAATTGGATAATATCAGTATATCACAGTTCAGCATCTTTGCATTCCTTTTTTCCTTTAGCTTTTGAAGGCAAAACCTCAACTCTGTGAGTGCATTTAATAACAGGTTCCATTGTACATCTTTTAATTTGCGTTTGAGGTTGAAGTAATCTCTTATTGAATCGTGATTTTCTTCCTCCATAATGTGTTTTGACTTGTATGCTGTTGTCAGAATTACAAGAACCATCATACATTTTCATTTAGCTTGCAGAGCTTCTATGCACACTAACACAACAGTATCAGGTGAATTCTTGACTGATAGTGAGCTGCAGCTGCTCAGACTACAACTAAGTCTGTTTGTATCACTGTTTCCCACTGGTAAATATTGTTACAATAATGAGTCACATGATATACAGCAATCTGACGCACCAATATAGTCCATTATTTTAAAGAATTGTCAAAGTATTTAAAGTGAGACATCTTGTATATTAATTACGAGTAGCTGGCATGGTTTAATTTTTGTATACGAGTACTCACTCAGACTGTAGATGTTCCAATTTTTCCTTCCAAAACATGTTTTTCAACCACTGTTGCGGTCTCCTTCAGCGGGCCATGCTGCAGCAACTAAATGTGCTCTTTCTTCTGCTTCTCCAAGAAGCTTATAACTACGCCCATTGGAAGTCTCCTAATTTTCAATGCCAATCTTTGGAACTGGAACTCTGGTACAATTCTTGACTGAAGAGATGATCTTACTGGGCACAGATGATTGGATGTCACCTGTGATATTGACAAGTTGAAGTTGCATCGTATCTGGACGTGAAGAAATCAAACTGTTTGTTGAGGGATATGTAGTTGCTCTTGTATCTGTCACTGGAAACTGGTTGCCAGATATCTGTCGAAGGCAATGTACTTTCTCTTCCAACTCCTTCACTGGACTACTGGGTTGGTTGAAATCTGAAATGCAGTTAACTTGATCTGTAGTAGATGGTTTAATAATAGTTGGCTGGACTTCATCGATGCTGACGTTATTGAAATTTTTACATGTAGGTTGTTTAATAAATTGTGCAGCACTATTAAATGATGGTATATCAAAATTCAAGATATCTTCTTTGTCACTATTTAGTATATATATTTTTTTCTCCCAAATAGCCATTTCACTTACAAATTGTACAGATTTTAACAGTTGTATATTTTGACCTATTTCATGATTACATTTCCAGAAGTGGTTGGCAGCTGCTGATTTATGCATTTTATTTAGTTTTATATTTCTTAACTGCTCCATTTGACAAGTCTTTAAGCTTCTCTTAGTTCTTCCAATATAGTATGATTCACAGTTACTGCAAGGTAATTTATATACACCAGATAATTTTAATTTATCAGTGGTGTTACGCAAAGGTTTCTTTAATAAAAAGAACAAAACAAATGAAAGGAAAGATTAACATGGAGCAGTTGGTGGAATGATGGCAGGAAAACTGCAGGTCCTGGAGAAAAACTGCTCCTGCACCGTACAGTCCATAGAAAATCTCACATATGATTGCCTGGGTTGCCTTAGTGAGAGTCAAGTGGTCTAACTGCTCGGCCAAGGCACGACCTAATTCATATTATACACAATTGTCAAATAATTTTTAAAAAATGCTCTTTTGGTCCCTTTTACTCAAGCTGTCAAGAAAAACTCAAGCTACAAAAATACTCATTTAGTTATATTTAGGAATACATTATATAATATGAAATTCCACTTTGCAGCTCAATAGAAGCATACTTTAACATTATATGAGACCTATGTCTTTAAAAAGTCATTCTAAAAAGACAACATACGGGAAAACTAAGACCTTAAGAATGCGACACCACCATAATTTCAACAGTAATCATCATTTTAATGTTATATAAGAAGTTGCCTTGATATAATAGCATAGGACCTTTCACCTATTAACATATTTCTTTAATTTAAGGTATCATTTTATTTATTGGTGTTTATATGTAGTATTGAAGTGTATTATTAGTTGAGCTGGGAGAGAGCTGCAGAAATGATTTTAATAAATGAAATGATGTCGAATTGAGTCCACTCGATATTCCAGATGTTTAATATTAAACAAATCAAAAGAATGTTTAGATACACAACCATTTATACCTCAGTAAAGGAAAGGTCGGTTTGAAGTGTTGGGACCTGTATATATTAAACATAATATTAAAGCTTCATCAGATATGCTTGGAAGCTCACTTAATGAGCCTCTCTTCTACCCTATTTGTACTTAATAAATGGACTGCACTTTGATACAAAATTATTCTGAACCTATCCTTAAAGACATGTACTAGCATCAAAGCAAAAAGAAAATGGTATATTGTCATTTATCAATCCTTGCCTATATTTAAAAATTATTATAAAAGAGCCTAAAATAGGTTCACTTGGTCAAGAGCCGAGTTTGACTTTGATACTACCAGTGTAAAAAATATTTCTCAGCATTACACAAATATAATTATTTGTAACGTAAACTTCACTTATCTTAAGAAAATGATGTCAATTTTTCTTATTAATTGAGATGGATTTCATGAACATTTGCTTGCATCATCAGTCAACACACTTTGTCGTTGACCGTGAGCGTTGACTAGTTCGTGAAGTCGATCTCAATTAATAAGGAAAATTGACATCATTTTCTTAAGATAAGTGAAGGTTTTGTTACAAATAGTTATATTTGTGTAATATTTATTGCTTCACTGTAGCTAGCTTCATTTTCTACATAATTATTTCTCAGCATCTCTAATGCCGTAAGTAAGTCTCTTAAGAGACAGCAAAAATATTCAAAAATTAAGTTTTACTTAGTGGAAAATATTCATGATGTAAATGCATGATTTAAAGGTGCACAATGTAAAACAAAGTATGGTATTGCAACTATAAACTAATCCTTGTTTCATGTAAGCTTGCCCCGTATCTCTTAACGGTCACGTGACCATATCACATCTCATTGGCTGCTGTTGTGGTGCAAACTGTTGTGTGGTAAAAATTGGTTTGTTATTTAACATGGTGATATGTCTTTATATGTTGGAAGAGAATTGTCAAATTTATATTTTCGTAACTGTTTCAATGAAATATATTACACATCAGAGTTGATTTATCTGAAATGCATGTTAATTCTTAAACGAAGTAAAGAGGAGGTTCCTTTGCTCTCAAGCACATGGCACGATAGCACATGATTTAGCGGTAGTGATGAAATATTTGTTTATATGACTTTTATCACTGACCTTGTTTTGAACTGGATTAGTCATATATTGCCATTCGACGGTGTGCTATGCCGAATGCGAGAGCTAAATTATTTTATTCATCGTTTATTGCGCGTGTACTTATTATATGTATAATGGCAGAGTCTACCGCCAGTTTTTCGCTGAAGCATCGCAAGGGAAAACCTTTAGAAAGCGGCGAAAAAGGAATTGTGTTGCATGTGTTTAATGCGCTCACGGAGAAGAATCAGTCTTTGTCAGTGAGAGAAGTCGAACAGCTGTGCCCTGAACTTACAGGTGTGTTAGATGCGTAGGAACATCGTGACATGAAACTGAGACAACAGGAAAGCTTACTACTCCAGGAGAGATATTGCTGTGTGGTGAAGATGTTATTTAATGACAATCAAATTTTCCAAATTGCAAAATATACTACCTTGACGAGACTTGGGTGAACAAAGGACACACGACAAGTATGGTGTGACACGACTTTTAAGACTGAAAGACAAGCATTTTTGCAAGATAGTGTGCTGGTTTAAAAAAATCCCAGTGGAAAAGGCCGAAGGCCTTTCATTATAAACTTGTTCCAGTAACATTGCTCATTCATTCAGTTTCAACTTGCTCAGTTTCATTATAAACTTCATTATTTTTGCATACCTTCATATTCTTATTTCTATCTTCCTGGCAATTATTATGACGTTTACTGCAGGTTTCAATGTGACGGGAAGGCACCGCCTATGGCCTATGTCGCGAAAGCATTAGCCAATTAGGATGAGGGGGAAGTTAATTGCACGCGGAGTGATACATGTCAGCGGGGCAAGGTTATGTGAAACAGAGTTAGCTACTTCAGAGAATTCATCACTGTTAATATACCAATATGTTGCAGTATGGTAGCCCTCCAGTGAAATTTAAACTTCTTATATTCAGTATGAATGATATATTTATGTGAACTGAGAAATATTGTATTCATAGAGAAACTCAAAATAATTTAGTTCTACACATGTAAAATTGTTTACCGTGCCTTAATAGTGCAAAGATATCAATCATCTATAGGCTAAAAGAAAGAAGTATTGCTTTTTAAACCTACTATTCACAACATATTTCTTCAACTGCCCCACATTATTTATATGTTCCAAACTCTAGTGACACTTTTTGAAACATAAAGCCAGTTAACAAAATAGATTAGGAAGATTTTTGTGCTTATTCCTTAGATATTTTGTCACCATTTATCTTGTGAACAAACTGAAGGAATCCTATATTCTA